>CAOJCR016650780.1:0-10850 GCA_948330485.1 Euphorbia neoarborescens
CAAATATGAATGGAAGTCCAACACCGTTTACCAAAGATTTGGGTACGGATGAGAACTTATTAATCCATTTCCTTTAACTTCAAATTATTAAATAGTAAATACACACAAAATGGCATAAGGCCTAAATTTTTTTCTTTTTTAATCATTATTGTGAGCTCATATGCATCAAAAGCAAAAAAAAATAAAAATAAATGCTGAAAAATAAACACATGTTATAACCTTTCACATAGCCTATCTAAAGTGATATAACTATAAAAAAATAGAGAAGGGATACAATCTCCTAATATACATAAGAATCTAAGGATTGCACAAAATAGATAAATAAATAAAGTAAATAAACTAACCATATATCTAACCTAAGTTGACTACCCTGCATCCAAAAGACTTAGCATAAATACGGTAAGTAGGCTTTAGCTATGACAGATGAAATCATATACATTAGAAAGAGATAGCATAGATATCTCGGGGGAATACATATATGGTATAGTTTGTTATACCCAAAGGCTAGGCACAACTAGACTTGGAAAACTAATTTTGGATACGTAATGATATGACTAAAAAATCATTTTACCTTTAAAACAATTGGATCAATTTTATTCCACACTTTCCCATACATATAGTGGGTCTACCATTAAGAAACAAAAATGTGAGCACCCAGGTTAAGGAGTCCCGGTTATGATTGATGTTGAGAATAATTCCAATTTGGATGATATCTTGTGTGTTTCAGGTGAGAAAGTTCGAAGATCCGTCGATAAATTGAAAATTTGAATTGAAACTTGACACATAAGATCGATTACCAATTGAGCCTTTTAAACATCTCAGTTTTAAAAATTGAGCATATTTCTGAGATCCTGAGAATGTGGGGACCCATTGGGTGAAGTTTCAAGTCTATCGGAGCTTTATACAAACTATTTGAAATTTGCACATTTAGTCCTTAAAAATGAAAATCATCAACTCGGAGGTCGAAATGATATTATTTAGAAAAAATAACTCCATCATCATATATTAAGATATGGATTTTTTCTCCCAAGATCATTTTAGAGTAGAAAACCATTTTCAATAAAATTTAACAGTTGGGTCGAAAACTGGTCACCGCAAATAGGCAATCGAGCCCACTTCAATGCTGACTAAGCACCTTCTGCTAAGTTAACATTGTGGCAGACACGTGTGCTATATGGGGTAAACATATTTCTACCACTAATAGGGCCACTACCCCTCGTCGTCGGTGGGTTTTTCAGCTAACCACCGGTGAGGGATATTTTGGGGGTTTCCCCTATAGGTGCTATATAAAAGAACTTTCTGAAGCTTCTTCCTTCAGAAAACCCATAGAAGTTTTCATTTTTCATCTTTTGGGACCATTTTGAGAGAGAGAAACACTTCATAGGTAGAGAAAAGAACCACTAAATCAGAACTGTGAATCAACCTTCAAGGCTCTGGTCAGCCCATATTCGACCAGCTTTTTTCAACAAAAAATATACCAAAAGAAAGTTCTTTTCCTATTCTTTCTATCTATGGGATTAAAATCTCATTTTGAGGTCTGAAATTTGGTGTTTGAGGGCTTTTTCTTGATCTGGCTGCTTTTTGGGGTTAATCGGATGGATCTACTACTTTTTCATCTCAAATCAACACGGATCCAACATCTGAAGGTACCCTTTAGATCTTTAACTCCTAATTTACATTTATATGTTTATTTTTGGTTGATTTAGTGACTATTTGTATATGTTTTTAGTGAATATATAAAAACGGACCTAAAAACTAAACATCGATAAAACTCTAACATAAAGGGTGTTTTGGCTGGATTTTTTATATGGACTGGTAAATGACATGGATTTATATTACTATACAAAATTTAGGACCTTTTAGAATTCGTTTGACCCATAATCAAACTAAACTAGGTAAAATTGGTTTTTTCAACAACTTGATACCCGAACTTTGGACCCAAAGAATCTAGCTAAAACTCAAAATTTGACCTGGCCATAGTTATAAAAAATGCCTAAAACCTATTTTCGGACAATCCGATAAAATTTTATTTGTAGACCATCATGACCATCGTCGTGCGCACCGTACTAAGCAGCAACAAATGCTTCTGCGTTGGTAACAGAACCTGTGCGAGCCCGCACATATAAAATTTCCAAAATTGTCCCTTTTTTCCTTTTTTATTTATTTAATTTTTATGTATATTTTGACCAAAAATAATATTAAACTTAAGAAAGTGTACCACGAAGCCAATTAGGCCCGATAATTACCCTGACGATAAAAAATGTATGTTTTTAAATAAAATTGATTTTTTTTAACTTCAATAAATTTTTTATATGATTTAAATTACCAAAAATTGAGCAAATAATCTTCAAAATAAAATCAATAGAACACTCCATATAGTTGAATAAATTGTTTTTGGTTCCGTCTAGCGGCCTAAACTAGCTTGATACGGCCTGTCAGGTCGAATCAACTGGCTCCGTATTATATATGATCCTAAACTATCTTTATTTCCAATTTTTATTATATATGAGTCTCAGTCTATATGAGTCCTATTTGTTTTATCTAACCTATTTCTACAGGTTTAGATGAATGTTTATGAAATTTGCCCTTTTTTCCTAGATGCATGAATAGAATATATTGATTTATTAGAATATTTGTATTCTAGGAATTTGTATCCCGTTGATCAATTTAATTTTGTTATAAATCCCCTAGCTAGGATTTATTCATTTGATAGGATTGTAAATTTATTTTTTTCTGCATTTGTTTACAACTTTCTACGTGCATATTCACACTTAAATACGGTTTTAAAGTGGTGTTTCATTTTCACATATCTAAATTCCTTAAAGTTAAGTTAATCAACATTTAAGGCAATTGGTATATGGCAATTTTATCCAAAGCATCCTTGGAACAATAGTTCGGACTTCCACATCTGGTAATAGCAATGCTCAAAAAGGCCGCAAAAGTTTCCCAGTGTGAGTTATTAGCTGGTTGGCAACTCTAAAATATTGTTTATGAGATATCTGCATTTCTTAAACATTAATTCCATTTTCCAAAACAAAATTCAGAAAGATTCTCTTTTGAGATTAGTGACAAAGTGCATATTTTTGAATTCCCCCACCTTCAAAATCATTTGCCAGCTCACAATAGAGTTTACTTCGTTAAACTTTCTTACTAGCCCTAAACCTAGGTTCTTGGCTCGGTTTTCTACCATGAAATCATCTGTACAGAATTAAAACTTCGCCAGTAATAATAACCCCAAGTTATAAAAATTCTATTTGTCAAAAATAATCATATAGCTATACTATGATTTACACAATTATAATATATTTGTACGACTATTTCTATCATAAAAAAATATACAACAATATATTTCTTAGATCTGACAAATCTATTTAACTATGAATAACATTCAACCGGATATTACCACATCCAGAATACCATTCAAGCATACATGGCCAAACTATTAGATTTGGATCAGATCTGACATTCTGGGTCAATGTATAATTTCATGGTTTAAATTTTTATCTGTACAGATATATATGTAGCCGTGCGGCTATAATTTGACACATATCAGGTTTTTCAGTACAGGATATTAATACTACTTGGCTTACTTCAACTTTGTGCTCAGCTATGGATTATATCCATGACGATATAACCTATAGCTGTGTGAACTTACTTATAGCCAGACGAGCTTAAAATCTAGAAAACAATTATGAAAATATCAAGACAAAAATTACCAGAAATAACAAAGAAACACCCTAAAGCAACACATCAATAAATTAAAACAAATAAAAAAGATTTTATTGAGTCTCAAGGTTACCTCTTTGCTGTGTAATCCGGTAGCTTTGTTGAAAATGGAGAACTAAAGAAATCGAGCTCCATCAATATTCAAAATCTAACTTCTCACTCTTTTAAATGATATGGATCGCTTCAGAACTAATATATTAACAATCCCATATTAGTTTTTCTAATATTCCTATATTTGTTCTTTCTTTTATTTCTCTCTTTTTCTTTTTCTCTTTCCTAAAGTTTCTCTTTAAAAATAACCTCTAAGCTAAGGATCCCTTCTCCCTCTTTAGGCTTTCAAAAAATGGTTTATATACTCTAGGAAAGACTCCTAATCATTATAAGTATTTTGTTTCCTTCGACTTTCAATCAGAGTTAAATTATCTAATTATGTCTGTGTAGCATATTTGTGCGGCTATAAACACTTATGTTCTAAATAGGAACTCTCCCATGCATGCCCGACTATAAGCTATACATGTAAGCCTATATATCAAAGCTTTTGCGGATATCACCTATATTTGTGCATTGACTTTTACTTTTGAAATTTTTATATTTTGACTTGGATTTTAAAGACCTTTTTTGGATTTCCCGTTCCTCAAACTTCTCATCTAGTCCAAGCTAGATAAATGTACACTTTGCATAACAAGTCACCATTTGCTAATTCATCATTGATTCAAAAAAAAAATTATGCTCATAGGTTGCCCCTCATGTCACTGAATTGAAAGGTTGAATATAGGAACAAGATGGAGATAGTGAGGGATATTTACTTGAAAGCCCGATAATCAAGGTTTGATCCATTAGGGAACTTTTTCTAGTGTAGGAATGAACTTAATGAACTCTATTCTAGCTTAGATGTGAACTTCTTTAAAGACTCTAGGACTACGTGTGTGTGAACTATCTTAACCCTAAGGTAGAATTAACATTTATCCCTTGAATCCAAAGGTATGCCTTAAAACCTGGACTATTTAAATTCAGCGGTTTTGTGAACGTAAATACTTCTAGAAATATGGAGGTTTCCTATAATAAAATCTGTCTGAAACTCATGAAATTATGCTAAATAAGAAGCTCTATAATTTTTACCCCTAGACTTGTCTTTCTAGTAAATATGAACGTAGTGGCATGTTATAATGCAATGCATTTATCACCCAATTGATTATTTTAGAAACAAAATTTTTTACCCCTTCAATTAATTATAAAAGCTTGAAGAAAAAATAAAATTTTCCATTAGGACAATAAGGTATTGTAACAATAAAATGTATTACTTGGGGCTGTAGGACCTACATAGTAAAGACAATAATTTTTGCTGAAGACTTTAGGGTCCTAGAATAAAGAATTATATTACCCGAGGTAGCAGTGCCCATATAGTAAAGGTAAAATTTTGTATAAAACAACAAGATCTTAGAGTAGAGATTTGTATTACTCGAGCCAGCAGGGGTCACATAGTAAAGTCAAATTTTTTTCCAAAATACTGGGGTCTTGAAGCAAAGAAATCATAGTATTTAGGGCTGTATGGCCAACGTAGTGAGGATAAAAATTTTCCCAAAATAGCAGAGTCTTGGAATATAGAATTCGTATTACTTCGGGTAGCAAGGCCTACATATTAAGGATAGAATTTTGCTCAAAATAGCAGGATCTTGGAATAAAGAATTGTAATACTCGTGGCAGTAGTGCCCATATAGTAAAAAAAAAAGAATTTTGCCCAAAACAGCATGGTCATGGAATAAAGAATTGTATTACCAGGGGATATAGTTCCTGTACAGTAAATATAGAAATTTTCTCAGGACTACAAGAAAATATAGCAACAAAATTTATTACTCGGGGCTACAGTGCCCACATAACAAAGATAAACATTTTCATTAGGGCAATAGGCCTTGATGTAAAGTGGACATGCTTATATTTTTCTCACTTAATCGACCATTTTAGGAACAAAACTTTTTGCCCCATTGATTAATGATAAAAATATAGGGACTACTACCTATCCCAAAGATGTATGGAGTTGATATGTTATCCTTCATTTAAATTTTTTGATTTGTCATGTTTAGTCAGTTAACTTGCCTTGTTAGGATTGTCCCTAAATACTTGTTTATGCTTTTTTAAAGGACATTATAGGTATGACTTATGGCTCTATATTTGAGCCAAGCATATGGTTTACTACCTTTTTTTTAGGGTATCTAGGCCTTCTTCAGGTCCACAAGCTTTCTAGACTTCATCTCTTTGATGAAGTCTAGAGTACCAAAAGACTTCATCTGAGGCTCTGGGCACTCTTGTGGAGAGATAGAGAGCTATCACTCATACCTTCCATCTACTGGTGGGCAATCTGACTATATGCCCTTTAGACATTATAGCCATAACAGGAATGCCTTTTGTTGGGTCAATCATTCATTTTAATACCCGATAGAGGACTTTTCCCTAGGGCAACCATAAGTTGGGCTACATAAAAAGAATGATTTGGATGAGACTGCTTATGAGAAGATTCTCTATATAGAACTGTAGAGCTTTCCTACTAAAAATTTTATCAACAATTTTATATCCCACCGGGGGTAGTAATATCCATCTAGTTCTTTTTCCCCCCTGAATGTTGTTTTCAAGGTTAGGGAGAAGAACTAGTTATGGGCATTCCTCTATTAAACCTACTACAATCTTGATCTATATGTACGTGATCTACAGAACGAGCTATAGACTCCTTAGTTCTTCATTCTAATGAGTACCTCATCTTCCAAGTTTACTGTAATCCTTTAGGATATACTCACTATCACTTGTTAATTTTCTTTTCCTCATTTTAGGGATTTGAAATTTTTTCAGAGTTGGGCATTCAAGTACAGGGTTTTATACCTACCAATCTTGAGAGACATTCCCCAGGTGGATTTAGAGGCTTTACTCGACAATGAAATGGTCCTAGTGATGACCTATTAGACACAACAGTGGTCGTCCATAGAGCGAGATAGAGAGGTCCTTTACGAGCCACTATGTGGTCTGACCTGATCACAGGTAACAAACATTTAGCTCATAAAATATAATTAATGAGTTCAAAACACACTTGGTTTGCCACATATTCTATTTTTATAATTGATCTTAGCTCCCTAGAGTTATACAGTGCATGGAGTCCTGGTTGCCAGTATAGAGGCTATGGTTGATGATCGTCTCTTTGTACTCAAGTCTCCCTCCTTTTGGAGTGGTAGTTAGGACACCGAGTATGAGAATGGTGGTAAGAGGTCTGACCAGTTCCTCCTCCTCACCCCAATACGCTCTTTTAGCCATATCTCTTAAGAGAGGAGCACCAAAATATTTTGAATGGGATAGGCTACATCAGAGAGTCCGCCGAGGGTGATTACAGAGGATTTCTATCTCAGTTGCTTCCTCCCAGTCGAGTGGTATATTTATTTCCTTTATTTATTATCTATTCAATTTTATTATCTCTTCCTTACTGACTTTGATATCCTTGTATGCTCCTTCTCTTGTCCGAATATTAGGAAAGATGTGAGCAGCTAGATCTCCTATCAACCTTAGTAAGGATAGTAAGGAGCACCTAACATCCACTACCCCGCTGTAGCCTCTCAAATAAGATATAATAGTCAATATAGATAGGTGTACATTTTGAGACCATGGGCAATGCTACCACCACCTCTACTACTCTAGCTGCTCTTATAGTTAGGACCACTAGGTTGGCGAGTCTCCTTGACACTAAGTTTTATCTCCAGAGACTCGACATATATTATATGCTTGTGAGGCTTCTATATCATCCTCACTAAGTCTAGTTGATAGATCCAACTGCCCCTTATATGAGCTCCCACTCCTCTTTTGTTCTTTTATTTATTTTATTATTATAATGATATTAACTTATGTTCTTTCTTTACAGGACACACGTGATGAGCTGGTCCTGGTTGCGATGATTGGGATGTCTCGCCAAGACCTTTTACTTCGAGAGAATTCCTAGATGGCAGTGAGTTTCTTATACTTTATACAGTTTATACATTTACAATGTTAGCAATATACATGTATGAATGTATGTTTGAATGCATGGATTAAAATTCATATGTTCTGAGTTTTGTAGATAGAGAGATCGAGAGGTAATGGGCCAAGGTTGAGAGGTTGAGGGGTAGAGTTTATGGCTTGGTATAAGGAGATTGATCGTCTATGGGCTGCTCACACCCATAATGCATTTAGAATCCAATATCTAAAGACTATGATCCATAAGGAGCTTGCTAGGTCAGCCCAACTGAGGCAGAGATTAGGGGCTATCATTCAACTCGAGGGCACTCAGGGGCGAAGCACAAATACTGATACTGATCATGAGCCAGTAGATTAGGTTAGTTTTTGTTATTTCCATGTATATTATACATTGAGATTTTACATATATTTTGAATTATATACACTCATATTTTATACATGTTACTATTTCTTACTTGGTCTTTTATATGTGTCACTATTTACTATGCACTGCTTTACAGAGGAAAAAATTAGATACTAACTTTTTCATGAACTACTCTTTTAGGGTTTTCAATCCATTGGATCCCTATAATATTTACCTAAGTCATCCTAGCGAGTTTTCGGCATACTAGTTTTTTTATGAATTTGGAAAAGTCACAATATGTTGAAATATTACGTAATTGAATTATATGGAATCAAAATGTATTTCAATGCCTCTAATGTATCATTAAAGCATGATTATTTCAAAATGATTCTTATGAATTCATTATGATAATCAGATAATATTTTAAGCAAACAACATTGCATTGATAAATTTAACTTGAATAATACAACAAAGAAAATAATACAGGTCAAATTGACTAATACCGTATTGTGAAGTGTCCTTTTCGATCTTCCATATCACTCACTCATCTTACTTTTAAACCACCTTTTTAGTTTTCAATTTAGTAAATTTTTTTATATGGTGTAATGTTTCAAGCAGTCCTAGTTGATGGGATTGGAAAATTCATTGCTATCCAGATCCATTATCTTCACACAGCCTTTCATGAGCACTTTCTTAACAACAAATGGGCTCTCCCAATTTGATTTGAATTTTCTCCACATATCCGTATAGACTTACTTCAGCTATTTTAGCACCAAATCTCTTAGTTTTAGTAGTTGCTTCTGACTTCTATTTTTGAAATTAAAAAAAAATAGAAGTCAGAAGCAACCACTAAAACTAAGAGATTTGGTGCTAAAATAGCTGAAGTAAGTCTATACGGATATGTGGAGAAAATTCAAATCAAACTGGGAGAGCCCATTTGTGGTTAAGAAAGTGCTCATGAAAGGCGATGTGAATAGAATGTTTAGGAAATTTGCCTTTTTTTCCTAGATGCATGAATAGAATGTATTGATTTATTAGAATATTTGTATTCTAGGCATTTGTATCCCGTTGACCCATTTAATTTGGTTGTAAATCCCCTCACTAGGATTTATTCATTTCATTGGATTGTAAATTTATTTATTTATTGCATTTATTTACAACTTTCTACGTGCACATGCACACCTAAATATGGTTGTAAAGTGGTGTTTCAGTTTCGCATATTTAAATTCCTTAAATTTAAGTTAATCAGCATTTAAGGTAATTGGTATATGGCAATTTTGTCTAAAGCATCCTTGGAACAGTAGTTTAGACTTCCACATCTAGTAGTATCAATGCTCAAAAAGGCCGCAAAATTTTCCCAATGTGAGCTATCAGCTGGGTGGCGACTCTAAAATGTTGTTTAAGAGATATCTGTATATCTTAAACTTAAAATCCATTTTCCAAAACAAAATTCAGAAAGATTCTCTTTTGAGATTAGTGATAAAGTGCATATTTTTGAATTCCCCCACCTTTAAAATCGTTGGCCAGCTCATAATAGAGTTTACTTCGTTAAACTTTCTTACCAGCCCTAAACCCAGGTTCTTGGATCGATTTTCTAACATGCAATCATATGCACAGAATTAAAACTTGGCCAGCAATAATAACCCAAAGTTATAAACATTCTATTTGTCGAAAATAATCATATAGCTATACTGTGATTTACACAATTATAATATAGTTGTACGACTATTTATATCATAAATAAAAATATACAACAATATATTTCTCAGATTTGAAAAATCTATTTAACTATAAACAACATTCGACTGGATATTACTGCATCTAGAATACCATTCAAGCATACATGGCCAAAACATTAGATTTGGATCAGATCTGTCATTCTGCATCAATGTATAATTGCATGCTTAAAATTTTTATCTGTGTAGATATATATATGTAGCCATGCGACTATAATTTGACACATATCAGGATTTTTAGTGAAGGATATTAATTTTGCTTGGCTTACTTCAACTTTGTGCTCAACTATGGATTATATCCGTACAGATATAACCTATAACTGTGCGAACTTACTTATAGCCGAATGAGCTTAAAATCTCGAAAACAATTATCAAAATATCAAGACAAAAATTACCAGAAATAACAAAGAAACACCCTAAGGCAACACATCAATAAATTAAAACAAATAAAAAAGATTTTATTGATTCTCAAGGTTACCTTTTAGCTGTGTAATCCACTACCTTTGTTGAAAATGGAGATCTAAAGAAATCGAGCTCCATCAATCTATAAAATCTAACTTCTCACTCTTTTAAATGATATGGATCGCTTCAAAACTAATTTCTTAACAATCCCATATTAGCTTTTCCAATATTCCTATATTTGTTCTTTATTTTATTTCTCTCTTTTCTTTTTTCTCTTTCCTAGAGTTTCTATATAAAAATAACGTCTAAAGTTAAGGATCCCTTCTCCCTCTTTAGTGGTTGCTTCTGACATCTCACCTTCCTATTATAGACCTTAGACATTCTTTGTTAGCACATTTAATGCTTTTAATAGAGCCTCATTGATGAAATTGGGATGTTCGTACTCAGCCTTGTCACATTCCATTTCTGGCAATTTGGCTTCTAGTGAAACCCTTAATGGCTTTACTTAAAGTTCAATGGGAAGAACCTTTTCCATTCCATATACTAGACTGTGTGGGGTTTCTCCTGTTAATGTTTTGATGCTGATAAGGTCAGTTTCGACCGTATATTCCAGGCTTTATGGACCCCTGTAAATGGATAATTGGACTATCATTTGG
>CAOJCR016650878.1:0-11219 GCA_948330485.1 Euphorbia neoarborescens
TCCAATCAACTTAGAGATCAAGTTCATGGGGTATACAGACACGGACTATGGGGGAGATAGACTTGAAAGAAAACGCACATCAGATGGATGTCATTTTCTTATAGAATGCTTAGTCTCGTGGTTCAGTATAAGCAAGCCTCAGTAGCCCTCTTAACTACTGAAGCTGAATACATTACTACTGGAAGCTGTGTGGCTCAACTTCTATGGATTAAGAAATAGCCAAAAGATTTTGGAATTAGGTCAGAGGCTATTGAAGTTAAGTGTGACGCAAAAGTGCCATTAATCTATCCAAGAATCCAATTCAACACAGCCGAATGAAGCATGTCAGAATCAAACATCACTTCATCAGAGATCATATTCCAAAGGGTGACATCAAGCTGATCTTTGTCCCTACCGAAGAACAACTGGCTAACATATTCACCAAGGCACTGACCAAAGACAAGTTCAATACTCTCAGAGGGGCTATTGGGAAGACCAACCCTCTTTAGGAAACAAGTACATATCCTCTATCCCTGTTATTTAATTATGTCAATATTAAATGCTGTTTTTCATGAATATTGAAATGCCACGTATTTGCATCATCATTACTGATTTAAAATCAGTTCATTTCCCAAAAGCCATCTTAATGGCAAATACAGCTGATGGGACTATTAGATATCTCCAACGGTCTGAAAAATAGCTAGTATTTGAAATTCTAGGGATATTTCGTCTTTTCAAATTCTTAAAATCTCTATAAATAGGCTGAGAAAAATCACTTTCCTAGTTTTTACTCTGCCTTCTCTCTAGAATCTTCTTACTTCTCTCTCTAAAAATTTTAAGACTTCTCTACTATTTTATCACATGGCTCTCAAATGCAAAGCTACTGAGACCACTGATAAGGACCTCACTAGACCATACCCTGATATCTCAGGCTTTTCTGTTCTCAAACCCAAATCCTTTTATTACTCCTTTATTTCCTCCACTGACCCATTCAAGATATGGATTCGCAAGCATCACTGGCAAACATACTTGAATCTTCAGTCTCCATCATATGAAGTTCTAGTTATTCAGTTCTACGGGAACTTAGTGAGGGATACTGAACATAGCGATGCCTTCTTCACTACTGTTGAAGGTCATGAGATGAGAATCACCCCTGAAGTTCTAGCTAATATACTGGATATTGACCCTAGTGGCAACATACAGTGGAAAGGAGGAGACTAAAAGAAGATTAAGGAATTTGACTCCAACTATCTGGTTCTAAAAGATCTGGCTAGGGAGCTTATTGCAACCTATCTTTCTCAATTCATCAGGTTGGCTCACTCTCTTGTTACTCAGTACATCGTCCCAAAGAAGCATAATAGGAACTCAGTATCCAGATTTGAACTATGCATCATATGGCTTATCCTTAAAAATAAAAACTTCGACATTCTAGTATTGCTCATCAATGAGATGATGCAGCCAAAGGCCTTTCTACCATACGGATCCTTGATTACTGAGATACTGGAATAATTCAGAGTAAGGCCTACTGACGAAATGGAACCTATTGAACCATCAGTAATGGATGATAAGATACTGATGAGTTTGGAGTTCAAAAAGCCCTACGAAAGAAAGGTAAAGGAGAAGAGGACTCAAGAAGGCTCTCCTCTTACTAAGCTCAGAAGGATTGGAGTCGATGGTCCTAAGACCAATATGATGAAGATTTACAAGGCAACTGGAATTAGATTCAGAATGCCTAGCAAAAGGAAGAATAAGACCGAATCAACTATTGGCAAACGTCTGAAGCAAGTATCACCATCTGATTCTGAGACTGATAAAGACATCAAAGAGATGCTTGATAATACTGAGAACCTCCCTGATGAAATTCTTCATCCTTATAGTCCTTCTGCCGGATTGCTCACTCGGCAGGAAGAATATTAGACCTCAGTACCTCCACCTACTGTTAAATCTTTAATGCCAGTAGCTCTTAGAGTTTTCTTCAGAACCACCACCCAAGTTGTACCATCTGTCTTCTCCATTCTATGCCGTTTAGAACCCATAGAGGTTGAACAAACTGAGTTTGAATCTTCTGAGCTTGCTCGATTAATAATTCCTCAGTCTGTCCCTCCTCCTTCTAAAAACTCTGCTTCACCTAATTCTAGATCTCCATCTACACCTCTTCACTACCTCGATTACCACCTCAACTCCTAGCTGAGTCCTAACCTCAATCTACTGTGGTGATAAACCTTGAGGATGCTCCCTCACAAGATCTTCCACTATCTGAACAACACATAGAAGATCATTCTGAGCTACCTACTGGTACTGAATAAAACACTGCTCCCAACTCATTATCTGGGAAACAAGCTCCACCTCATGCTCAAAGTTCAGTACCACTCATTGATCCTACCTCAGTACCATCTTCATCTCAACCATTCATTTCATCACAAGAAGAGCCAGCAACAAACCTTGTCCAAACTCTCATTGACCAGCTTAAGGACCAATTACCTCAGACCCCTGCTTCTTCTCTTTCCTCCTCACCTAATTTGAGTGATTTTAATATGTTCATGAGTGAAGTCAACAGTCTAAAGGCAAAGGTACATAATGCTGCAGTTATTCAGGCCTCCTCTTCCTCACTATCCATGGTTCATAGAATAGCTACGGTTCAGCTCAGTATGGCGAGTCAACCAAATGAGATTCAGTCAGTAGTCAAGACCTTGCCATCTCCAATGCTCTATACCTCGTTGGTCAAGACTCAAATGCAGTCTGAGATTGAATCTCTCACTAGACTCCACACTGACCAATATCAAAGTCTGAGTGAGAAGATTGCAATAGTAAGGGACCTGAATGCTCCTCAAAGCGCTGCATTGGAGACCATTCAAGCTCAACAATAAAAAATGTTAGTTGACCTCAGAACCTATACTGCAAAGGCAACTTCCATTGAGAATGAGGCCAAGACAATGTCTGCCCAGCTGATTTGGGCCTTCCAGACTTTCACTTCTTAGATTACTAGGAATGCTGTCTGGAATACCAAGACATTGCTCTTCCTATGAAATGAGGTGCTCCATTCCACCCATCCTGTTGTTAAGGCTAAATGGAGTGAACTCACTGCTCATACAGATGCTCAACTTGAAACACTCCAGAGAACTTCTCAAGAGTTTAGTTGCAGGCCTCCTCCCAAAACTTCTCTTCAACCTGATGTTGATAAAATAGGGGAGAAAGCATCTGGTTCTCAGTTACCTGCTCAAGCTCCAACTCAGCAAAATCCTTCTCCTGCTAATCCTAAGTCCGGACCATCATCATCTAAGTTTGAGACTTAGTACTTCTTTAGGACTTATATTTTTTGGTGTGTTGTATCATTTTCTTTTCATCTCATGCTCTTATTATGGATTATTCCCTTAATGAAATGAAATTTTTTTCTCTCAGTTTGTATTTATATTGTTCAGTCTGTCTGATTTATATGTTTCAGTACCTGCTTTGATTTTTAAAATTCTTACTGAGATATACTGCTCTGAACCTTATTATCATATTAAATAGTTGTGCTTAAACGAACTGAAATAGTTATCTTTTCAAACACTTGAACTTTCAAATGCTGAATTATTTTGTCATCATCAAAATGGGGGAGATTGTTGGAACCTTATTTTGATTAAATCCTTTTTGAAGATGACAAAATGTGATTAAGTGTGTTTGAAAATTTAAGTTAGTTTATTTTATTCGACGTGGTGCTATTGATGTGTCTGCTGAGTTCTACAGGATCCTTTTATTTTCAAAAGTCAATGACTCTGCTGATTACTATATTAGGTGTGAGAGGACGACTTTTTTTATCAAAAATAAATAAATAAAAAGTAAAGTGGTTTTGGAAAATGTTTTATTAAAAGAAAATGTAATTATTTGAAAAAAGTAAATATAGTTTGTGAGAAAACAAAATAAATCCTTAAGCGATTAAATATGCATGTGAATGCGGACTTTTAGGACTCATTATTTGAAAATCCAAATTGTGGAAAATAAATCAAATTGTAAGAGAAATGTGAAAAAGGTTTTGAAATAAATCTAATTTTTAAAGAAGGAAAACAAGAAGTTTTAATCGAACTTCTAAAACGATATTTGGAATCGCCACCCGATTCTAAGCTCTACCGGAAATTAATTCAAGGTATTACTAGGATCCTAGACTCGAACCCAAAACCGTGATCCATAGATCGGGTTCAGACAAGGCTTTTACTTATCCCTTTTTGAAAGACTTTTAAAAATCAACAACACTTTAAAACCAAATATTTTTATTTGCAAAAAAGGCCTAAGATTGATTTTAAGTTGAAATGATTATGGTGAACGCGCAAGTGAAAAGCGACAAGGTAAAGTACGGGAAGATAAATAATTAAGTACAACCCAATCGAATCACATAACCTAACTAAGGGGAATTACATTCAAAATCAAATAGGGAATGGGGGAATACATCATGCAAAAGTATATAGTAAACATGCATAAATAAGACATGAATTTAAACACGTTGTACCCATCATACTTGAAATGAACATGTGAAAGAATGTGAAGATCGATAGCTCAGGGTCACATATCGAGGGAGACGTTCAATCCGAAGTGATTTATCAGGTCGAATGTCTTAGACCGAGGGATGGCCTCACGATGGCTCAAAAATAATTTTGGCTCGATTACAAAAGGGTTCGGTGGTAGTTTATTTTTAGAAAACATTTGGCTCAATTTTTAGTTCGGAGGTATGCAAATTTTATGTGTCAAGTATTCGAGAAATAATTCCCTTCGTGGATTGGCGTTAGCGGCCCTAATCACGGCATGATTTTCTAGATGCAAATGCAGTCGATAGAAAATCAAATCTAGGTCTTGATATGCAAATAAAATCGCACTAATTACCGGCACATCATCAGATTCGAACACAGCACTTAAAGACATATACACAAATGCATGATTTAAAAATCTTTAATCAAAATATCTTGATGAAAATTGGTGTTTATGCAAAGAAAAATCAAGTTAAAATGAAAACCTAGAAAGACGAATCGAAAAGGGGTTAAAACAGTGACATTTTCAATCAAAAAAAGGGAAGGGGAGGTGGCTCTGTTGCCGGGGCGACTGGAGAGTCACCTCGGCGACAAAACCTCACCACTTGGGCCACAATCGTGGCCCTCTGTCGCTGGGGCATCGACAACATCGGTAGTGTCTGATGCGCGTCGATTTTAAAAACGCAATATCTCCCTCATTTCTTATCCAAATCACACGTATAATATACCGTTGGAAAGATCTTTCAATGAAGAATATGAGGGACTAAGTCTAATAGCCAGAATCAAGTCACGATCACAATATATACTATCATGATCGCGATGAGCTGTTGGACAGCTCGCGTTTTCCATCATGTTCTATCTTTTCCCGTTTTGAGACCTTAAAAACTTAGATTGGAAACAAAAAATCACCCCGGGATGTCCAGAAAATGATTTAACACCCTTCTTATCGATCAAAAGGTGGATTAACATCAAGTTTTACATTTTTTTAAGTTCCAAGACATAAGAATTTATATATGTTCGTGTTTGTTCGTTTTAGGTCCGATTTTACTCAAATTTATTCCAGCAAACTCCGAATCTGTCAAGGTGTATAAAGAAGTCCAATATTGTCATCAAAAGTTTATTTTCAACCATTTTCTCGAGATGTTTCCATATTTCCAACTTGAGTTTCGGTTTTAGTAAAGATACACACTTTTTGTCACAAAACCTTAAAAACAAATTTGAAACTCCTTAAGATTAAATATTTATGTGATCGTCATGCAAAATGATAGAGTTTGGGATCAGTTACCTTTCCAACGTGTATTCCACTAAAAGATAGCTAGAAAATCCGAGATTACACCGTAACTCTAAAGAACTTCTTCGAAACACAAACCCGAACCAAGTAATCTCCTTGAACTTGTAAGATGGCTTTTTGGTAGTCTTTAGTGAGTGTTTTGAAGGCTTGATGGTGATGAGAGTATAGGATGAAGATTGGTGACAATGGAGTATGGAGAAGTGTTCAGAAAGAATGATTTTTTTAGGAAAGATGCTGAAAGAAGTTGAGTCCAAAATGGAGAAGAAAATGGATGCATTCAAAGTGAATTTTTTTTTTACCTTTCTCTCTCCAAAAATCAGCCTCTCCCCCCAAAATGATTCAAAAAAATCCTTTTATTTCCATCTTGATGCATGATTTTTGCCTCAAAATAAGGGTTGCCATGCATTGATATGTTTGTTTAATCAGAACCCCACCACTTATAAATGGATTTTATTTTTCTTTCTTTTTCTATCTTCAAATTAAAAGATGATATGAAAATGTCATTTACTAAAACACATAAAATGGCATTTGCATTCATCTTTTATTTTTCCAGACTTAGCCAAAATTCCTTCCTCTTGTTATCCCAAAAAAACGTGAGCCTTATGCTGCATTAGGCCTAATTGGGCTGTTAAGCCCATGTGTCTAAAAATAAATGGCTCCACTTAACTTACTCGGGACATATTTGGTTCGGGTTGCCGTAGTGTGGGTACCAGAGTTCTCGGACCTTCCTTCGGTCAACATTTAGTGAAAAATTATAACGAGAAAAGTATTAACAAAGTGTCATTTTCATCATTACCTCGGGATAAAAATCCCGTGCTCACATTAGGGGAGATAAAAGGAAAAAGGTACAAACGCTAACATCAGGCTCAATACCATATCCGAAAAGAATCATCATCTCAATACAGATAAGTATCTGCTCAGTACAGATAAGCAGACAGCACCATTGGAAACCCCTTGCTGAAGATAAACAACCTCATCAGCGGCTATAATCCATCTGATCCAAGGATTAGCACTCAACGGCTAGTCTTACAGGAGAAGTATAAATAGTAGAAGTCTTCATTCAAGCAAGGTTACGAAGATTATAATTTTAGAGCAAGAACTCAAACTAGAACTTTCAATATTCTTTGTAATCTTAAAAGAAAGAATTCTTTGTTTCTAGAAATCTAACTGTTAGATTCTTTTTTGTGCTCTATTTTTAATCACATGTTATTTTTAGAAGCTGATGAGGGTAAGTAGTGCTTAGTATACTTAGCTATTGAGGACGGTACTCAGTAGGCTAGTTAGACTAAGTTGTGAAAGGTTTGATTTCTACCTGAAAGGATTCATAGTGTATTTGAACTCTCAGAGGACGGTGCTCTGAGGACTGGATGTAGGCAATTATGAGCTGAACCAGTATAAAATCACTATGTTGTTCTTCTATCCTTTACACCTTTCAGTACTCTGCTTAAACCATATATTTAATACCCTACTGAACACAATTTTCTTAGACAACGCCTTTTCTCAGTTTCTACTAAACCTTCCTAACAACTTGTTTTTCAAGCCTTATAATCTTGTTTCTCATGCATACTGAGTTTTTCAGTAGGACTAAAATTTTAAAGAGCCAATTCACCCCCCTCTTGTCTGTTTTTGGCCCCCTACTAGGGTCCACATTACCATTTTTCAGCAAATCATAATACGTGATTTTTACTGAAAACAAGCCATTCTTCTCCAATCGCCAGAACACCTGGTCCTCTTAAGCTTGAAAAGAGAACGGAATCCTCCGAATAGCCTGACGTTCTTGGGCTAAAAATAATAATACGAGCAGCTCCTCATTCCAACTTCATTCATGTTCATCAAAAAGCAAGCTAACAGTTGCCTCCTCATACCCAGGAAAGATAGGTGACTGAATGTAAGTTTTTTGGTGATCGGGTAGCAAGCTGTCCTTCCAAATAGAAATACTTTGGCCATTACTAACCTGCCAACCTATTTAGGAGCGGATTACTTCCTTTATTGCTAGAATTCCTTTCCAAACAAAACTGCTATTCGTAGCAGTCTGTACCTCCAGAAAGCCACAATTCGAAAAGTACTTAGCGTTGAACACATGACTAAACATGGAATCCGGATTGGAAAGAAACTAGTAAGCTTGTTTAGATAGCATAGCTCGGTTATTTCCTTTATTGATCGAAAGCCTAACCCTGCCACTTCTTACTCTGACATAATCTCTCATACCTCATATAATGCATAGAATTTCCCCACCAAAATCTGAGAATAATGTCTCCAAATGGCCAATTACATGGTTGGGTAAGAGAAATACATTCATAGCATACAGAGGTAAAGCTTAAGCCACTGAATTCAAGAGAACTTCTTTACCACTTTGCGATAAGCACCTTCTGCTCCATCCTTGAATCTTCTTGCCAGCCTTCTCAATAATAAAATCAAAGTCATGTTGTTTAAACCAGCCTATATAAGATGGCATCCCCAGATAATTCCCATGTTCCTCCATGATTCCTACCCCAAACCTTTGAGCAATCACATCTATTCTAGCCGCTGACACATTTGGGCTAAACAGAATAGATGATTTATTGAAATTAATTGCCTGGCCTGAAGCCTTCCCATAGGTCCAAAAGCATTGCATTAAAGTATCAATCTCCCCCTCTACGGCTTTAAAAAAGAATAAGCTATCTATCATCTACAAAAAGTAAATGTGATATCACCGGAGCCCCTCGAGCCATGCAACACCCATGCAACAAACCCTGATTTATTTTGTGATTTATCAAGGATGTTAAACCTTTTGCCTAAATAAGAAATAGATACGGAGATAATGGGTCCCTTGTCTAAGTCCTCTCTGTGGTTGAAATGATTGAAATTGTTCTTGAGGATGTGTTATAGTATATGACACCGTCATTACACAGCTCATGACCATATCCACTGTTTCAATTGGAAAGCCAGCCATATCATCAGGACCTATAAAAAAAACCCCATTTGACTCTGTCATAAGCCTTCGACATATCTACCTTTAATGCACCAAAACCCCTATCACCCCTACGCCTCCTCCGAATATAATGACCAACTTCAAAACCAATCAAAATATTATCAGTGGTGTACCGCCCAGGAATAAAAGCACTTTGGGCATCCAAAATAATATAATCCAACACTCCTTTGATTCTATTCGTAAGAACTTTGGAAATAATTTTGAAGAGTACATTACACAGTGAAATTGGACGGAGATCAATGATCCTCCAGATTAAATCCATCCGGTCTCGGAGCTTTATCTGGATTCATCCGATAAATTGCAAGCTTCACATCATCTGCATCAAACAGTCTTAATAGATTTTCCTTCATTGAGTTTGAAACTTTATGCAAAATAATGGATAATAGCTCCTGACAATCCATCCCGACAGAACAAAAGAGATCAGAATAGTATCCTTAAACCAATTCTTTTAGTCCCGTACTCCATTCGTACTATTGACTGTCCTCTCTCTGCAAACGTTGAAAAGATTTTCGTTACTGTCTGAAGCTTGCTGATCGATGAAAAAACTTGGAATTTTGGTCTCCATTCTTTAGCCACATCTCTTTCGATCTTTGATGCCAATATACACTTTGTTGTTGAAGGAGGGACCCTAATTCTTCTTTTTTGCTTGTGTATATCTCAACCGAATCCCAACCATTTTGATTCTTCAATTGTGACAGCTCTTCTCTGCAACATTGCAGCTTGAACTAGAAATTACCATGCTGCCTCCTTCCCCATTGCTGAAGCTTATCTGCATAGCCCTTCAAACGACTCATTATCGATGAATCCCTATTACTCTCCCAGCATTTTCTCACCACCTATTCACACTCTGGTATTAGACAACAAGCATTTTCGAAACGGAATGAGATTCCACAGCTGACAACAACCGTTTCGCATTGTAAAATCAGTGCTGAGTGGTCTGAATTAGTGGTACAAATATTCCTCACCTATGCATCCGAGAATAATTCGAGCCACTGTAAATTACCACCCGCCCGATCGAGTCTCTCAGCTAACCAATTTGAAGTACCTTGGTTACGCTCCCACGTAAAACTCGAGCCTGTCATGCCCAAATCAATCAAACCACATACTTGAAATGTCTCCCGAAACCCCGTCATCAGATCAACAGGATGCGGGTTGCCGCCACGCTTTTCTTCACATGCCATAATGTCATTGAAATCCCCAATAATGCACCATGGAACATGATGATCCGCTCCCAATTCTTGCAAACACCACCACAACTCCTTTCTCCTTGTTCTCTCTGGAAATCCATAGTACCCTGTAAACCCCTTCTCACATCATGTACCATGACATCTATAAAATTAGACGCAAACCTCTGAAATTGAGCCATATCCTTATCCTTCCAAAATAATACAAGGCCACTCCCATGCCGAACATAAGGTACATAGAATAGACTGACATATTTTAATTTTATTCGTACCCTTTCTACTGCACTTCTATCAATCTTGACCTCCATTAGAAACACCAACTCAGGCAAGTATGAAGACACTAAGTCTTCAAGCTCTTGAACTGTCGAAGGATACAATTGCGCGAGCAGTTGAAACATTTTTTTAAGTGTCTTGTGGAGCTGGATAGTCATTTTCTTTAAGAAACTAATAATGGATTGCACAAAAACATTAAAAAATTATAAAAAATTATAAAATCCAATTAAAAACACATTTTAAAATATAGTTCATTAAATTAATAAGTTAGTATATAATTAAAAAATGAATTGTAATGGTTTAAATTAATATAAATAAAAAATATTTTAAGTATATAATTATATAATAAGTAAATAAATAAAACATCAAAAATTAGTAGTTATTATAGTCAGTTTAAATTAATTAATTGAGAAAATACAGTAAATTAATATTAATTTCTATATGTATAGTACTTTCTGTTATTATATATGTAAGGATAATAATAAAATCAATATTTTTTTTGAAACTAAATTATTCAATTGAAAATATATTTGTATAAAATATCTTGAAAATAAATGAGTGTGAAAAGAAATTAAATCTAAGAGTGGACTATGTTTATAATTTTATTCACATTTAAGATTTGTGGTTATTATTTTAAAATTTTAAACATTATAAATTTAGAAAAATATATAACATATATTTCATGATGGTATAGGTTTTTTAACAAAATAAATACAACTTTATAATTATTAATCATTAAAATATTTTCATATCATTTATTAAATGATTAACAGCTACAAATATTTTTTATTTTATATAATAATAGAATTTTACTTAATTAACGTAAAAAATAGTTCATTAAATAAAATTGATAATTAATTAAATTAAATTAATAATCTCCCCTATTTTGATGATGATAAAATAATTCAGCATCTGAGAGTAAAATATGATGATTTAAACAAGATGAATAAACTTATGTGAATCTAAAGTAATAAAACATTCATGTGAGCCACTGAGATTCATACAAGTATACTGAAACAGAT
>CAOJCR016651376.1:0-11518 GCA_948330485.1 Euphorbia neoarborescens
AAGTAGAATGCTTTTCTTGTTGAGCGGGATTGAAAACCTTTATTTTTGCCATGGAATTTTCTACATTGCTCGACTCCATACTATAAGTCGGGACCAGAGGCTGATATTTCAGCGCAAATTTATTGACATTCTTGGTAGACTTAGGAGGCATGTTTGCGGTTACAAAAAATGAGAGGAACAGAGAATTAGGTGCTGAGGGAGTTTTAAGGTTTGCGAAAGTGAAGAAAGAAGTGGTGTGAAATGAGGGAAAGTAGGAGAACATGGTGGATTTAATTGGGATTATAATTTTGAATTTAAAAAATTAAAACCGTATGAGTAATGGCTGTGAGAGTGGGCAGTTTTCGAAATAATAGGTGGTCTAATGAAAAAGTGAAATCGTAAGTAGGTAGGTGGAAAGGTTATGGTTGGAGAGAGAAACTGTACTCTGTTAGTAGACATGTGGCAAAACCCTCTCCAAGCAGTGTAATTTGTGTTCCCAATGCCACTTTAAGTTGACTTTATGTACTTATTCACAAGTATGGGTCATGACCAATCTTATCAGTAAAACACTTTCTTTTTCTTTAATCCCAAAAAAGAAATTTAAATATGATTTTTGTACAAAAAATCATTAACTGCTCTTTCATACATCAATCTCATCAAATGAAAGAATGCATCATAAAACACAAGAAGTTCTATTTTTCCCTTGAGTTCCCATCATTCGAAAGTAAAGTTCCTGATTTTTTTCAGTTTACTTTGATCCTTATTTAGACAAAATTTAAGCAAGAATTTAAAAAATGCTTGTGATTTCAAAAATTGCTTAAATTGGTGTTTGAAGCAGACACCAGAACTATTGAGATTGCTTAGAGAGATTGCAGGTACGGAACTGAGTCAGCAACCTGGGTCATATTTTGAGCTAAATAGGGCTTCAATCTTTGTCCATTTACTTTAAATGTATTACCCCCATTATCAACAATCTCAATTGCACCATGTGGAAAAACTATGCATATGATATGGCCCTGTCCAGCGAGATTTAAGCTTTCCTTGAAACAGCCGCAACCTTGAATTGTAGAGAAAAACTTGCTGGCCAATATGGAAGTTCTTTTCTTTGATTATTTTATCACACCAAGCCTTTGTCTTCTCTTTATAGTTGACCTCATTCTCACAGCTAAAGCCTCAATTCCTCCAATTCGTTCAGCTGAGCCTTTCGTTTGTGTCCATATTCTTACGTGTCAAAATTTAAAAATGTTAGAGCCCATAATGCTTTAAATTCTAGCTCAACTGGCAAATGGCAAGAGTTCCCATAAAGTAATCAGAATTGTGACATTTTAATTGGAGTTTTGTATGCCATACGATAGGCCCAAAGTGCATTATCGAGCTTGCTGGCCCAATCTTTGCATGATGTGCTTACAGTCTTTTCTAGAATTCTCTTCAGTTCTCGGTTTGAGATCTTAGCCTGCCCATTTGTTTGTGGGTGATATGGAGTGGCAGTCCTGTGAGTGATCCCGTATTTTGTCTACAATCTTTCAAGCTGAATATTAAAAAAATGCGTACCTCGGTATAAAATAATGGGCCGAGGGCAACCAAATTGAGTACAAAGTTTCTTCAAAAATTTAATCACAGTTCTTGTATCATTATTAGGACTTGGGGCTGCTTCCACCCATTTACTTACATAATCTACTACAATTAATATATATTTGTTACCTAGTGAGTTTGGAAAGGGTCCTATGAAATCGAGTCCCCACACATCAAAGATTCCGCAAACCGTGATGTTTTGTAGAGGCATTTCATTCTTGGATGAGATGTTACATGTTCTTTGGTACTCGTTACATTGTAAAACGAATGTGTAAGCATCCTTGAATAAGGTGGTCCAAAAGAAACCGCACTCCAAAACCTTACAAGCAGTCTGGTTTGAACCAAAATGTCCTCTAGGGTCAGCGTAATGGCACATTTGTAATATCCTCCAATTCTCTTCTTCAGGTACACATCTTCATATGATTTAATCTACATGCAAGTTGAACACAATTGGTTCTTCCAAAAAATAATTTTTGATATTAGTGTAAAACATTCTTTTCTATTGTAAGGATAAATTCACAGGTTTGATTCCACAAGATAGGAAATTTGCAATATCAGCAAACCATAGATTATAAATTATCGCAAGAAATTTTTCATCCAGAAATGTTTCAACAATCTTATTCTACTTATCGAGGTTGTTGAGTTGGATTCTAGACAGGTGGTCATCCGCGAGGTATGCTGAACCTTTTTTTATCGTTTATTTCCAAATCGAATTCTTGCAACAGAAGAAGCCATCTGATAAGTCTAGGTTTTCCATCCTTCTTAGCCAGGAGGTATTTCAAAGCTGTATGGTCTGTAAAAACAGTCACTTTAGATAAAACATGGTAAGAGCAAAACTTATCAAATGCATAAACCACGGCCAGCAACTCTTTCTCAGTGGTAGTGTAATTCTGCATAGTTTCTGTCAAGGTTTTACTCGCATAGTAAATAGGATTGAAATGTTTGTCTATCCACTGTCCAAGAACCACACCCACACATACGTCACTTGCATCATATATTAACTCAAAAGGCAAGCTCCAACGTAGTGTTGTAAGAATTGGTGCATTAATAAGCTTGTCTTTCAGAGTGTTGAAAGCCTTTGAACATTCTTCAGAAAAAATGAATGGGCCATCTTTATGAAGCACGGCTGTCAAAGGCTACGCGATCTTTGGGAAATCTCTAATAAACCATCGATCAAAGCCTGTGTGACGAAGGAAACTTCTGATTTTCTTTACTGAAGTGGGGATAGTAAGTTTTTCAATCACTTTTACCTTTTGCATAATCCACTTCTATTCCTCTTGATGAAATTTTGTGACCAAGCATGATTTCCTCATTTACCATGAAATGACATTTTTCCTAATTGGGAACGAGGTTGGTCTCTTTACATCTGATTAGCACTGACTCCAGATCATTAAGGCATGCTTGAAAGGTCTTTCAACAGATAGAAAACTCATCCATGAATATCTCAATAGTTTTCTCAATCATGTAATAGAAGATTGCCATCATGCAGCGCTGGAAGGTTGTTGGCATGTTACATAGTCTAAAAGGCATTCTTCTATAGGAATATATTCCGTAGGGACATGTGAACGTTGTCTTTTATTGATCTTTGGGATGAATAGTGATCTAATTGTAACCAGAATACCCATCAAGAAAATAGTAGAACTCGTAGTCAGCCAATCTTTCCAACATTTCGTTGATGAAAGACAAAGGGAAGTGATCCTTCATAGTTACATCATTGACCTTACAGTAATCAATACAAGCTCTCTAACCAGTATTAGTTATCATTGGAATCAATTCATTGTTTTCATTTTTGACTACGTAGTCCTACCTTTCTTTGGCACAATTTGAACTGGGCTAGTCCAGGTAGAATCAGAGATTGGGTATATGATACATACATCTAACAGTTTAATGACCTCCTTTTTGATAACTTATTTGATGTTCGGGTTCAACCTCCTCTGAGGTTACAGAACTGGTTTATGATCATCCTCCATATGAATTTGGTGCTCACAAAGTGAAGGACTGATACCCTTTATATCTGAAATGGACTAGGCCATTGCTTCTTTATTTTTCCTCAATACGTAAATTAGTTGAGCTTTCTGATCTGAGGTGAGCTTTGAAGAAATAATAACAGGAAACTTGCCTAGTGGTTCTAGAAAAGCATACTCGAGATGAGTTGGTAGTGTTTTTAGCTTAAGGTTTGAAGTTTTCTCGGCAGAAGATGTTTCAGATATAACTGTTGATTCATCTAGTGGTTCTATGATTTGCCTGCTCCTCGAGATTGCTGGGCAGCCTATTTCAGCTTCCACTTCCTTTGCCACGAGATCCGGCTCTTCATCAAATCTGCTTCCTCATATTCCTGCATAAAATATGGATTTCAATGAAGGTCAGTAGCATCCAGGAAATAGCATGTGTCATCACTAGCTAAAGGGTATTTCATTGCTTCATTCATTTTGAAAACAATTTCCTCATCATGAATTTTTAGAATGAGCTTGCCATTTTGAACATCTATCAATGTTTTCCATGTGGCTAAGAATGGTCTACCTAAAATAATAGGAATGTGCAAGTCCATATCCATATCCATAACTACAAAATCCACAGGTAAAATAAACTTACCTAATTTTACCAAAAAATCCTCTATAATCCCCCTAGGATACCATACTGTTCCATCAGCAAGCTAAATAGAAACTCTCGTCGGTGTTGGCTCTCCTAGTCCTAGTTGTTTATGTATGCAATATAGCATGAGATTTATCAATGCATCTAAATCACATAAAGCATTATCAATGTTCAGATTGCCTATAGAACATGGAATTGAAAAACTCCCTAGGTCTTGGAGCTTCATAGACAGAGGTTGCTTAGTTTACAGAATTGACAAGCAATCTCGGTTTAGTTGAACCATGGAAACTCCTTCCAGTTTCTTTTTGTTAGCCAAGAGCTCTTTGAGAAACTTGACATATATAGGCATCTATGCAAGAGCTTTAGAAAAAGGTATGTTAATATGAAGCTTTTTAAAGACATCAACTCAAACTACTTAGCCGTCTTATGATGTTTGGCCCTCAGTGGTTACGGAATTCTCGATTGGTATTTCTTTGTAGGATTATCCTTTCCTGGGTCCTGGGAAGATTGCTGAATCTCAGGCTGAGCAACCTTCGGAGGTTGCTGATCTATATCTGAGCTTTGAGCTTGCTGAATTTCGTCATTAAGTTGAGGTTGCTGGACCTGTTCAGTCTGAGGTTGCTAACCTAAGCTTTGTGTCCCTACATTATTTTCAACATTCATCATTGGGTTATCAAACTTCACATGTCCTATCACTCCTTAGTATGATCGCTTTGCAGTCCTCTCTCGGGTTCGGCTTAGTGTTACTTGGTAATGCTCCTTTGTTTTTCTGATTGATGGAACTCTCCTATTGATGAAGCTGAGTTTCAAGATTTTTCATTTGAGTTTGCATTTTCTTCATGAACTGAGTCATCATCTCTTTCATATCATCCATTTTAGATTTCCAAGAATGGTACAAAGGTCCTGCATGCTGCATATTTTGAGGTTGCTGGGCTTGATGGAAATTGCCCTGATTTTACTGGTAAGGTTGCAGAGCAGGCTTCCCTTGCTGTTGATTCCATGAAAAGTTGGGGTGGTTCCTTCATCCTGGATTATAGGTGTTAGAATAAGGATTATTAGATTGAAGGTGGTTACCTATAAAATCACATTGCTCCTGCGTGAGTGTGGTATCACAATCGATGTTCCTATGGTTGCCTCTTAAAAAATCACAAGAATGCTAAGTGTTCGAGACTGCGAAGACATTTGCTTTTGCAAGCTGTTTCAACATCATGTCTATCTTTTCAGATAACTTTGCCACTGCTTCTAACTCTGTTGGTTTATTGCGATCAGAACTAATAGAGTGCCATTTGTAACTAGTGTTCACCAATCTTTCAATGAGTTCATAGATTCTTCAGGCGCAAGCTCTTTAGGATCTCCGTTCGCTACTAAATAAATATGGATCTTATTGGCATTGGTCAGACTATTGTAGAAGTTTTGGATCTGTATCCATATAGTAATGCCATGATTCGATACCTTCCTTAGGAGATATTTTTAGCGTTCCCAAGCTTTGGATAGAGATTCGTCAGGTTTCTAAGAGAAATGGTAACCTCATTTCGCAACTTTATGGCTTGCCTCGATGGAAAATATTTGGTAAAAAAGACTCTTGCCATATCATCCCATGTTGTAATAGAACCAGGTTGTAGATTCTTGAGACAATTCTTTGCTTTATCCCATAATGAAAAGGGAAAAATTTTCAGCTCAATTACGTTGTCTAAAATAGCTCGGTTGGTTCGAAAAGTATTACACATGGTCACAAAATCTTGGATGTGAGCGTTTGGGTCCTTTCTAGGAAATCCTCCAAATTACGTTGTAGCTTGAAGCATCTGTATCATGTAGGCATTGATTTCAAATATGTTGTCTCCTTCATCAGGGATCACTATACAATAAGAGTGTCCTTTGGTGACAGGTCTTGTGTATTCCTTTAATCTCAGCCTCTGGTCAGCATTCTCACCGCCAGCTTGTGGTGGTTGAGGTTGCTGTAGTGGTGGGTTTAGTACCTCCATTCTCTGTCTCCTACGAGCTCTCCTTGTTGCACTTCTCCTCCTACAAGTCCATTTAATCTCTGGATCTAATGGAATAATAGGCTGATTAGATCGTCGCATGCAAGGAAACCTTCAGATTTCAAAGAACTCATGAAACAAAACCCACAGAAGTATCAACTCAAGCAAATTAACAAAAACTTCACAAATCTAAGCCATACTCCCCGACAATGGTGCCAAAAACTTGCTCGGCTCAATTGGTTCACTAGCAAGTGCACTAGTTTGTATTTTGTGGTATAGTGGCACGTCAAGTATCATTTTCCACAGTGAGTAGGAAATCTTACGAATATTGTTGCACAATCTTCAAGCTTAAATCTTAGTTTAGCAAGAAATATAGAGAAAACTAATTAATAGATAAGGCTAAAGATTAGAAAAGGGACATGAAGATAAACATAAAGAGGTATAACAATTATGGTAAAGAACAGGCTTTCACTAACACACCATCTACAGCTCTTGGTTGACTTTCCTCACAAGGTTGCCGAAACAGAGAGATTGTAGTCCAAGGTTTGTAGCCCACATCTAACTAGCTTATCGTTAGACCTCACTCAGTACTTTGGGATCTATAACAAGATTGCTGTTACGCCACACTCAGATTTACCCCAAGCATTAAGAATAGAAAGCATTCTACCTAGGTAAAAACCCCATAGTATACTATCTAAATCACTTGGTCCGTCTCAATAGAAAGTATGTATGTAAAAGCTGGTTCCATATTCCCAAATCTCTGTTACGTCTCATCAAAAATACTAAATATATGACAGGGGCCCTACTCTCATACAAGACTTATTTTCCCTTTACACAACTTACCTTTTAACTATATCCTCAACCTTACTCGGAAACCTCACCCAGAGCTAACTGGTGTGTTAGCTCAGCGTTAATGAACTACTCACTAAAATTCATAATTAAACTATTGCTTAAGAAAATAAAGAGAATAACTAAATAAACTAAGGATTAATTAGAAGTAGAGAATTGTGGTAGATGGGAAGAAAATAAATGTTAGAACAAAAGATACTAACTCTCTCAATCGGAACCAATTTATATTAAATTGGAGAGAGAATAAATCTACTAACTATCCTAGGTGGCAACAATCTAGCCCCACAAAATTAAATATCATCATCCTAATGTATCACAACCATCCAAAATATTAATTACAAAGTAAAAATGTGTTTAAATTGTTCAATCAAGGACAAAAAGAGGTATGGGCATGATTAGCCCATAACCCTATCAGATTTGACGCTGCCCCTTTCCACGTCAGTACCTTCCTTTCACCATGCCAGTTGTCTACTTCTACCTGCTCGATCTGATCCTTTCTTCCTGTTTCTTTCCAATTCCTCTACCAGCCCTCCTCAGCAACCTTCTCCACCCTCAATGAGGTTGCTAATTTAAGTCTGCCACCTAAATAAAATAAATTCCAATAAGCCGAGAAATTGTATATATTTCTATTTAATTTATCTTTATGCATAACTGTATTATTACTAATTTACATGGTATAAATTGCTCGTGTCAAAATCATATGTACGAAACAAGTAATCTTATTAAAGAAAATGTGATGAAAAGGAAAAAAAATATTTCTTAAGAAGATGAAACAATTCTTTCCAACACACATCTTGCCTTAGAAGCGATCTTAAGGTTTTCGAAGGAAGAATATTCCAAACGCAACACGGGGGTGAATGCGGCTTAGGAATTTTGATGAAAATGAGTGAAAGACTTGTTTTGAAAATGATGTGAGAAAACCAAATAATTCCCTAAGCGATCAAGGTTTATTCCTTTAAGAACTCCTTTCTCCTAAGAAGCGAGATAAGGTTTCCATGGAGAAATACCTTATTTTAATACGTGTGTGCACGCGGGCTTTAGGACATTTATTTTAAGATCCCATCTTAAAAGAAAACATTTTTTGAGGAAATTTAATTCGAATCTATAGAAAAGAGTATTTTGAGTCACCACCCGATTCCATGCTCTACCTTGAAATAATTCACAGTGTTTCTCAAATCCTAAGTTCGAACCCAAAATGGTGATCTAGAGATTGGGTTCGGACAAGATATTTACTTATCCTTTTCCTAAAGACATTTAAAGAAATTGACAACATTTTAAAACAAAGTATTTTTATTTGGAAAAAACCTAAATTAATTTTATTTTTGGCCTTAAGGTGATCATGCACACGAAAGCAATAAAAATATAAACATTATTTACAACCCTTTTCATACAAGATATACTATGAGGTACATTTGTTGAAATTGGGATTGAGGGGAACATCTATCATGCATAAGTTAAAGCATACATAATTGAAGCTAAAATTTACACACATTGATTCACAACATTATACTTTAAATGGATTTGCATTGATAATAGGATGGATAAGACAGCTCAGGATCATACTCATAGGGGGCCGTTTGATCTAAGTCGATAAGTCGGATTGGGCTGAAAGATGGTCTCATAACAACCCAAAATCACTTTTTGTCATTTTTGGATTTCATTGATATTACTGTTATTCAGAAATATATTTTTCTTGATTTTAGTTGTTTATAGACATGCAACTTTTGGTGGGTAAGATATCCAGGGAACTCTTCCCTTCATTGAACTATGTTAGCAATCCTAGACCTAGCTTTTTAGCTTGGGTTTCTAGATATAAATGGGTGATTACAGAAATTGAACCTATGTTTGCTAATGGCGAATATAATGTGTTCATGTGAGATCAAACATTCATATTCATAAAAATACACAATCACAATAAGAGAATATAAAGAAAAATGAGCAAATATTGACATTATTTGAATGATGACTGATTGAAAATTTATTTTGATCAAATTGTTTTTGGTTTATGAGAATGATTTCTGTGTGAAAAGTTTGTGTTTTAGAGGGATCGGAAGTAATAGGGGAAAACGGGATAAGAAACAGACAAAAGAGCAAAAAGAATGGAAGAATGAATAGAGGCAAGTCATGATTGCGACACTTCCTGTCACGATAGTGACTCGCTCCAGAAATCCAAAGTTAAGTTCAAGGGGCACTTCACGACCGTGACACCGCTTGTCAAGATTGCGACTTACTCCAGAAGTTTAGAGACAAGTTCTAGAGGTAAGTCGTGATCACGACACTACCTGTCATAATCGTGACTTGCTTCAGAAATCCAAAGTCAAGTTCCAATTTTTGTCTTCTTCAGTTCGGTTTTATCCGTTTTTTACCCGCTTTAGACGGAGTTCATTCGCAAATAGTCTAAAATAGCATGGGAAGTCTAAAATGTCATAAAAGTGGATACTTAGTTAGATTGAATCATTTTCATGGGATACTTTATATTTTTTCGATCTTAGTTCATTTTATATTTTATACCCAAAAACATGAAAATAAACCTACAACATGCAAGAAAGAAACATGAACATGGAAAATGGAAGAATAAAAGAGTTTTAAGGCTCAGGATTACTTTCCTCCGAGTATCCATTAGTTACGTATTTAGAGATCCGAGTATGCTACGATGTTTCCAATTGAGGTCTGAACCAACCTTTCCCTTTTAAGTTTGAGATTTGTAAACTATCAAAGGTCAAAATAAGTTGTTTTTGTTTTTGGGTGAGTTTTGAAATAGTTTTTTTTTTTTATTTTGAAACTTTTTGTTCTAAAAAAGGTGAAGCACAAGATAAACCAAGAGAAATGAAGAAGGTAAAGATGGATGATAGAAGATGGTGATGAAATAAGATGAAGATGAATAATAGCTTTTTCTTTCTTTTTTCCTTTTTCTTTCTTGCAAAAACGAGTTCCCCCTTCCTTTGAAAATGGACCAAATTTCTTTTTATAACATAAGTCCCTAAAATCATGCCCAAAATAAGGATTTGTGTCTTCTTTCCATCATTTTATTCTCATATTCCTTTTTCAATGCAAGAAAAATCTTTTTGGTAAAAAACTGAGATATGTTTTATTATTATTATTATTATATAATTTTTTATGGTAGAAAATATCTTGCAAAAATGGTCCAATATTGATTTGTCTTATTCTTATTCCATCTTTAAAAAACTTGTCTCATTTTTCTTTTTGGAATAACAATCATCTTATAACAAAATGATTTGTATAGGTAAAAAAATTGTTTTACTTTTGTCAGAAATTAAAATGGCACAAAATGTGTTAGTCACATTTTATAAAAAGGGTCTGGGTCATGGATGTGTGGTCCTTAAATGGAATTGAGACAATTAAGCCTTACGCCCATGATAGGGTTAAGCCAGATGAAATTGCTCGTGAAAAACCTAATTCGGATCTTCGCACTGTGGATAACAGAGTCTTAGACCTTTTCTTTTGATCAACTTGAGTCAATATCTAAGCGTAAAAAAGCATCGACGAATGGCAGTTTTATCATTGCCTAAAAAAAAATCCCGTGCTCACAATTTTCCCTCTTGTGACTGGATTCATTGGATGAATGCAGGAACATGATTGTGAGCATGGGGAATACTTACCTTAATATAAAGCTATGGAGGCTTGATCCACTTGGGAATTTCTTTGAAGACTCAAAAACTTCTTTGGCATAAATCGCCCTAATCTCTTGATAGCTTTAAAATAGATTACCTTCAATCCAGAGGCATGCCTTGAAGGTGGACTATTCGAATTTATCAGCCTTACGGATATGAAATCTTCCCATAGGTGCAGTGGTTTGCTAGAACACAAGTTATCTAAAATTCAAATGATTTGCTAATAAGGCTTCTTAAGATTTGCTTCTCCTAGACTCGTCTGCCAAGAAAATATGAGTGCATTATTACGTTATGTTGTAATGCTTTCATCAATTAATCGATTATTTTGGAAACAAAAATTTTTACCTCTTTAAATAATGATGATAGTATCATGCAAAATGTACCAAGATGGAATGCCTATCAGGTTTAATAGACAGGATCGGGTCCCTGGGGTTCAGTGGGGATATATTTACCCCATCGATCAAGGATGAAGACCTATCAAAAAATACACATGGATATCTATGTAATCGTATGTTTCTAGTTGTGATTTTGATGATAATGCTGATTAGGACTTACAATCCCTATAATAATGAAGAGAATTCCATTTAGGACTTACAGTCTCTATCATATTGTCGAGAATGCCACTTAGGACTCACAGTCTCAAAGAAAATGAAGAGAATGCCACTTTGGACTCACAACCTCTACGATGATATCGAGAATGCCACTTAGGACACATAGTATTGAGGAAGATAAAGAGAATTCCACTTAGGACTCACAATCTCGAGGAGGTAGAAGAGAATGCCACTAAGGACTCACAATCTCCAGGATGAGGAAGAGAAGACCAGTTAGGACTCATAATCTCTCTGATGTAGAAGAGAATGCCACTCAGGACTCACAGTCTCGACGATGATATCAAGAATACCCCTTTTGTCTTAG
>CAOJCR016652934.1:0-15706 GCA_948330485.1 Euphorbia neoarborescens
TATGAAAAAGGCTGAACATATGGTATTTCATGTGAAGAGTGCATGGGTATACTTCATGATGAATGAGCATACTCATGCATGGATATGTAATTTAGGTGGAGAATGAATGATCATACTCTTATGTAATTCATATGAAAAATGAATATATGGTAATTAATGTGAAGAATGCATAGACATACTCCTTGATGCATGAAAAAATCATGAATATATTTTAATTAATGTGAATGATGCATGGGCATACTTCGTGATGAATGAGCACACTAATGTATGGACAAGTAATTTATGTGGAGAATAAATGATCACACTCTTATATAATTCATACAAGAAATGCATGAACATATGGTAATTCATGTGACGAATGCATGGGCATACTTCATGATGAATGAGCATGCTTTTGAATATCATGTATGGACATGTAAATCATGGTGAGGATGAAAGAGTATAATGTTATTTAATCTGCACAAATAATATATGGGCATACTTCAATGAACATGTACAAGAATGCATGGGCATACTTTGAATATCATGTAAAGAATGAGTGGGCATACTTTATGGATCATGGGCGGAGTATGCATGGGCATATGTAAATATAAGGGTAATGTAAGGAGTGCATGAGAGTACTTAAGGAACCGTGTGTGTATTTCATATGGAGAATGTATGGGTATATTTTTCGAACATGCATGGACATGTAGCTTATATGAGAAGGATGCATAAATATACTTAGTGAACATGGGCATTTAAGAATGCATGGGAATTTTTAATGATCATGTCAATAATACATGAAATCATTTAATAAATGTGTGCATTTAAAAATGCATGTGCATATATGATGAATATGTGTGTTAGGGGACGACCTTTTTCGATGAAAGTGGAACTTTCTTTTGGAAATTAAAGTATGGAAAATAAAGTATTTTATTTTAAGGAAAATTTAACGAATTCGAAAAGCATTTTCCAAGCAGATGAAGTGATTCTTTCCAAAACACCTTTCACCTTAAAAGCTACCTTAAGGTTTTCGGAGGAAGAATACCTAAAACAAAACATGCGTATGAACGCGAGCTTAGGATTTTTATTTTGAAAATCAAAGTTTAAATATGAAGACGTTTTAAAAGAAATTCTACTCAAATCTCTAAAAAAAGGATATTTAGAGTCGCCACCCGGTTCCAAGCTCTACCAGGAATTAATTCACAGTATGTCTCGGATCCTAAGCTTGAATCTAAAATCATGATCCAGAGATCGAGTTCGGATAAGGAATTTACTCGTCCTTTTTCAAAAGACATTTTAAGAAATCGATAATGTTTTCAAACAAATCATTCTTATTTGAAAAACCACCTAAATTGATTTTATCTTAATTTTTTAGTAATCGTGCACACAAAAGCGGTAAATAGATATAGGAAATTAAAAACAATTATACAACCCAATAGAAAGAACAAATCCTAGCTAGGGGGATTTACATTCAAACCAAAATAGGGAATGGGGGTACATTCAACATATATAAATGGAACTTAATTTAAACACATTACACACAACGTCATAATTAAAATAGACATGCATTGAGAAAGAAGAGATACGATAGCTCGGGATCATTTATTTAGGGGTCATTTGATCATACTCATTTAGTCGGATCAAAATAGTTTCGGCTGAAAGATGGTGTTTTAATGACCCGAAAACACTTTTTTATCATTTTCAGATAGGCATCGTGGTGAATGTTATTCTGAAATACCTTTGGCTCAATTTTAGTTTTCTATGAACATACAATTTTTGTGAGTCGGGCATCTGAGGATTAATCCTCTTCACTGAACAGTGTTAGCGGCCCTAAACAGGGCTTCTTGACTGGTTTTCTAGATGCAAACGTGTAGTAGCGAGAAAAACAAAGCTAAGTCACACATGTAAGAATAACGTGTACATGCAACGACACACATCTATTCTACACACTAAGTAAGTGAAATAAAAAATAATTAGCAAAATGTTCGAAAGAGATGCATGGTTGAAGAATTTTCATTTTTAGGGCATTATGTAAAGGAAATCATTATTTAATCGAAGTTGAGTTAATAAAAATGAAGACCTTGGAAAGCGGGCAAAAATAGGGTCAAAAAATGGATGAAATGGTCAAAATGCCCAAAATATTTGGGAGAGGAGACAGGGACCAGTTGCGATTGCAACCCTGCATTTCGCATTCACGATGTAGGTCTGTGGTTTAAGACCATGTTCTAGGGCCATATCGCGATCGCGACTCTATCTGTCGCGATCGCGATCCATGCCTGGGGCTTGGGACCAAAGCCCAGCGGTATGTCGTGATCGCGACCTACACAGACAAGGTCATCTTTTCCAAGGCCATCCTTCTTTTTTTGATTTTGGAAACTTTAAAAACTTAGGTCAGGAATACAAAATTGCTCCGGGATGTCCGAGATTCAAGTTTTAGACATGTTTTATGAGTCAAAATATGATTTAACCCAAATCTTATATCTTTAAGTTCATGGGTCCAAAGGGTATACATGTTCATTTTGGCACATTTTTAGTCCGCAAACACTCCACAGTAGTAAAGGTAGTCCCAAAAAGTCATAAAGGGAAATTTTTGTTAACTTTGACCATTTTCCCTAAGTAGTTTACATTTTTCTGACCAAAATTCCGATTTTTACTTAGTTACTTTAATAACCAAAATCATCTAAACGAACTTAAAAAACATGCAAAGGCGAGACATTACATGGAAAATATAATGAAATTAAAGAGTTTGAGGCTCAGGATTACCTTTCCAACGAATATACACAAGTTTGAATGTTTACGAACCTGAGTCTACTTCCGGTGACTCCCTCAAAAACCCAAATCAAGTGTTTTCTTTCATGTTTGAAAGAATATAATCTTTACAAAGTTCTTCAAGGCAGGTTGGTTTTTACCTTTTCAAAGATATTTTTGGTATTTTGTGTTTTAGTATTATGAAAGGGTGAAAAAAAAATATGAAAATGATAAAGATGATGGAAGAGAAGAAGATGGTGATTCAAAAGCAAAACACAAGCTTAAACATGATAAAGAGAATAAGAAGATAACTTAGCTTTTTTCTTTCTTCTTCTCTCTCTTTCTTGATAAAAAAACGTGTGTACCCCTATGGATGAAGATGCAGAAAATCAATTAGAAAGAGGATGATGATGGAAGAGAAAAATAATGATGCGAGATGAGAGATGAACAGCAGATTTTTCTCCCTTTTCTTTAAAAAAAAACGTGGCTTCCTCCTCTTAATTATGGCTCTCCCCATGCTCTTTTATCACCTTTCTTCAACCACCTTCCTTAAATAAAGGAAGGCATTAAATGCCATCTTTTTTTTCTTTTCTTTTTATGCCAAAAGACCATCTTTTTGGTCAAAAAGTCAAGATATAGTTTTTTATTTATTTACAAAAAGAAGATACAAAAAGAGGATTTTATAAAACACATAAATTATTTATTTTTGGTCCATCCTTAACCAAAAAAACCATCTTGTTTTGGGCTTTGAAAAATGTGGGCTTTTAATGCATTTGGGCTTGATTAGGGCTTGAGCCCCCACATTAAAAATTGGATTTAATTCAATAAAATTGCTTAGTAAACACTTGATTCGCATCCTTAGAGTGCAAGTATCGGAGTCCTCAATCTTTTTTTAATCAACATGAGTGAATATCGAGATGAGAAAAAGTATCAACGAATGCCAGTTTTATCATTTTCTCGGGATAAAAATCCCATGCTCATAGTTTCCCCTCGTGTGACTGGATTCATTGGTTAGATACAGGAACACGATAGTGAGTGTAGGAATACTTACCTGAAAGGTCGAGTCATTGGGACTTGATCCACTGGGGAGTTTGTTTGAAGACTCAAAAACTGCTTTGACGTGAATTGCCCTAATCCCGAGGTAGCTTTAACGTGGATTATCTGAATCTAGTGGTGTGCCTTGAACATAAACTATTCAAATTCATAGGTCTTACGAACACGAAGCCTTCTTGTGAGTGCAGTAGTTTGTTGGAACACATGCCTTAGTACAAGTTTTGCCCCTAGACTCCTCTTTCAAGTAAGCGTGAATACAGTGATTAGGTATGATGAAATGCTGTCATCACTTAATCGACTATTTTGAAAACAAAAATTTTTGCCCCTTCGATTAATGATGAAAGCGTGAAAAGAAATTAGTTATTATGTAATGATATGCAGGAGGACAATTCCTTGTACAGATTGTATCCTATAAAGGATGGGTTTACCTTGCAGAGTGAATCTTTCATGGGCTTTGGGTGTAGAGTGAATCATACAGAGGGAAGATACCTCGCACAAAGTGCATCTTATAGAGGACATTCTAGACATTCAAGGGAAATCTAGACATCAAGAATAAAGGATTGACGACACGGATATTCAACAGAAATCCATGAGTCAGAATATGAGACCTGACATTATAGACATTCGAGGGAAATCTAGATATCAAGAATAAAGGATTAACGACACAGACATTTAAGAGAAATCTGTGAGTCGAAATATGATACCTAACATTCTAGACATTCGAGGGAAATCTAGACATCAAAAATAAAGGATTGACAACACATACATTCAAGAGAAATATGTGAGTCAAAATATGAGACCTGACATTCTAGACATTCAAGGAAAATCTAGACATCAAGAATAAAGGATTGATGGCACATACATTCAAGAGAAATCTGTGAGTCAGAATATGAGACCTGACATTCTGGACATTCGAGGGAAATCTAGATATCAAGAATAAATGATTGACGGTATAAACTTTCAAGAGAAATTCGTGAGTCGGAATATGAGACCTGACATTCTATACATTCTAGGAAAATCTAGACATCAAGAATAAAGGATTGATGACACAAACATTTAAGAGAAATCAGTGAGTCAAAAGTATAATGCAAGACATACGAAGATATAATGATAGCCAGGTTTATCAAAAGAGGTCTGGTCCCTGGGGATTCCATGGAGGTGCACTCGGCCTTGATGGGTCCATAGCAGGAAACTTGAGAAAACTGGATTTCTTTAGCCAACTAATGGGCTAAGAGCAGAAACAGTAGATTGCATAACTTCCAAAGAGTTATGATAACAAATAACCAGATTTATCATACAGGGTTTGGTCTCTAGGGGCTTAATGGAGGTACGATCATCAGTGATGGGTCTGTAGTAGGAAACTTTGAGTAGACCTGATTGCTTTAGCCGACTAATGGGCTAAAAGCAGAAAGGAAAGATTGCCTAATTTCTAAGGAGTTAAGATGATAAATAACCAGATTTATCAAACAGGGTCCGGTCTCTAGGGACTTAATGGAGGTACTCCCAGCCGCATCAGGTCTATAGCAGAAAATTTTTTAAAATTGGGTAAGTGTGAAGAAGTAATGTTTTTATCACTCGATCAATAATTTTGGAAACAAAAATTTTTGCCCCTTCAATCGATGATAAAAAAGAGATGCAAATATGCATATGATAATATGAGTTGCATATGCATATATGTTTGAATACGTGTATGATTCTCGATATGGATATACGTACAACGATGAAAAGAATGCCACTTAGGACTTACAATCTCTAGGAAGATGCAGAGAATGTCATTTAGGACTCACAAACCTCTATGAAGATGCATAGAATGTCATTTAGGACTCATAACCTCTACGAAGATATCAAGAATGCTATTTAGGACTCATAATCTCGAGAAAGATGTAGAGAATGCCATTTAGGACTCATAAATCTCTATAAAGATATCGAGAATGCCAATTAAGACTTATAGTCTCGAGAAGGGCAAAGAGAATGCTACTTAGGACTCATAATCTCTTCGGGGATATTGAGAATGCAACTTAAGACTCACAGTCTCAAGGAAGGTAAAGAGAATGCCAATTAGGACTCACAATCTCTGTGAAGATTTTGGCAATTCCACTTAGGAATTATAATCTCAAGGAAGATACAGAGAATGACATTTAGGACTCACAGTAACAAGAAAGATAAAGAGAAATCCAATTAGGACTCACAATCTCTATGAAGATATCAAGAATGACACTTAGGACTATAGTATCGAGAAGGGTAAAGAGAATGCCACTTAGGACTCATAGGCTCTTCGGGGATATTAAGAATGCCACTTTGGACTCACAGTCTTAAGAAAGGTAAAGAGAATGCTAGTTACGACTCATAATCTCTATGAAGATATCGAGAATACCATTTAGGGCTCATAGTCTCGAGAAGGGTAAAGAGAATGACACTTAGGACTCATAGTCTCTTTGGGGATATTCAGAATGCTACTTAGGACTCACAGTCTCAAGGAAGGTAAAGAGAATGTCAATTAGGACTCATAATCTCTATAAAGATATCGAGAATTCCACTTTGGACTCACAGTCTCGAGAAGGGTGAAGAGAATGCCACTTAGGACTCATGGTCTCTTTGGGGATATTGAGAATGCCACTTAGGACTCACAGTCTAAAGAAAAGTAAAGAGAATGTCAATTAGGACTTACAATCTCTATGATAGTGAAGTGAATGCTAATGATGATGAAGAGAATGCCACATAGGTCTCACAGCCTCTATGATAGTGAAGTGAATGCTAATGATGGTGAAGAGAATGCCACTTAGGTCTTATGGTCTCTATGATAGTGAAGTGAATGCTAATGATGGTGAAGAGAATACCACTTACGTCTCACAATCTCTATGATGATGAAGAGAACATTGGGCTATGATGGGCATATACCTGGAAACTTAGAAAAAATTTGAATAGGTGTGGGAAGCTATTGTTTTTATCATTCAATCGGTAATTTTTAAAATAAAAATTTTTACACCCTCGATTGAAGAGAAAAGCAAAATTTAGAGATGCTTATGATGACAAACTATGTGTATGTATGTATACTCAAATGTATACATGTATATGCACTTTATTCAAATCTTGTTCATCTTGATTTGCAATATGAGGACAAGTGGCTGAACTTATGGGGGTTGATTTTGGGCCTTGGTACCTGGAGATGAAGGATCAGATTAGCTCCTTAGAAGGACTGGAAGACTGTCACTAGGACTTAGATCGGTATACTGAGGGTGACTAGCTGGATGATTAGAGAGGAGCACCTTCGCACTGTGCCTTGGCATTCAGTTTGCCTTATAACGTACCAAAAATTGGCTGCTTATGTAAATTGATTTTGAATCTTCTGAGCGGGAAACACGTCATATAGGGGTTGATAGCTCTGGATTGTGTTGGCTTTTTTAAGTAGCCGTGGTCAAAATCGTGGGGTGACTCGTGTTGGATCAAGAATGAACTTGTGCCTGTTTAGGGGTTATGTAAATTATATGCCCCTGGTCGAAGACAGAATAAATGGTTTCAGGAGTAATATAAATGACATGCCCCCTGGTTTATGATAAACAAAATGACTTTTAGGAGTCATGTAGATGACATGCTTCTAGGTTTAGGATAGAAGAAAGGATTTTAGAGATCATGTAGATGACATCCCTAGATTTAGGATAGAAAAAAAGATTTTAGAGGTCATGTAGATGACAAGCCTCTCGGGATGTGCGAGCATCATAAGATTTCACTTGAGATAAATGTATTTCAAAACCTTTAATGCAAGCTTAAATGCAGAATTGTTAAATGGATGATTCTCATTCATTCATCATGCCATTCATGTAAAATTTCAAGTGCACAATGTCACATTGATGAGTTTAATATAAACCTTAAACAAGGAATGTGGGACATATCGCTTGACTCATCCCCCATCATCAGACATCCTTTACAGTTTTACATCTGACTTCTCTCACCTCACTTTGTTTTGTTATTGCTACATTTTTTTATGATGGGTAAGAGATTTCCCTGACTTTGAAATCCCTTTCTTTGAAAGTTAGGTTCGGATGATTGCAAGTGTCTTCCTTTGAATCTATCTGTTGATGCTGAGGCTCCACCGCAGTATTTTGTTGAAGTCACTTCAGCCATCATAATATCTTGATAAGATGGGAACTGTTGATGAGGTTATGATGATAAGAACCTCATTATCAAGAGAATTTCCGCTGAGGTAGTGGATCAATCGTGCATGATCATTTTCTTAGATCAGTATTGCCCCTAATGACGGTATTTCATTATTAGGTAAGAGGATATAAGAGTTCTCCCAGTTTGGAAAATTAAAAGTTAGATGTATTTTGTGGGATATCTTGATTCATGGGATGATCTTTTTGATTTAACCCAGGGTTTATTCCTGTTTGGGATATTTGAAGAGTGTATGGGTTCAAGGGATTAAATTTTGAGCTCACTTGGTTTAGGGTCTTTTGACATGCCCCAAAAGTTCCCGGATACATATTTCTTGAGATGTAGGGATAAGTCGTATCTCGAAAACATGATCATGAATCGATCTAATACCTTTGCATGATGCTCACAAGTGTTGTACCTTTCGATCATGTAACAAAGGTGTGCCTTGTCTCCCCCGTGGGTTGTAGCTCTTAGAAAGGTTGGCCCAGCATGACTTGCTCGAGTTTAAGGTGCTACAATCTTCGATTTACTTGTGAGAGTTGAGGATTGGTTTTGGACTCTACCCTCTACTACTCCCATGTGTCTTCTTAGATGTCAGAGGAATCTCTTCCCATTTTATTATCATTGTTTTTCTTTTTCTTTCTCTCTTTTTCCTCAGAGGTTAAGTCAAATGATAGATGCACCATTTTGGCTCACTCAGGGTTTTGAGATTATTCTCATGCAATAATGCATTATGAATGTTGATATATTAAATGAATGCATAGACCCATCCAGGAATAATTCATACAAGTAAACAAAAGATAAAACTTTGCATTAATGGCTTTAAAAGACACATTGTTAGACAAAAAAGAATAAAAAGCAAGGCTTATTCTAAACAGTGGTGCCTCCTATCATATCTTTTGCATCGAAGCGCTTGGCTAAGCCAAAGGTGGCTCTGAAATATTCCCTTCTTTAACCAGACGATGAATTACACTGCGGAGACCAACATATTCTGTAGTCTTATGCCCCATAGTGACATGGTATTGGTAGAAGTTATCCTTGTCGGCTTCGGTCGGTGGGGCATAAGGCTTTATACTTTGTAGTAACCCAACATTTCTACAATTTATGAATAATCTGTTCAATGGAAGCTTCCATGGGTTCACTTGCTTCTGTGGAAAAGGTGTAGAGCATGAGGCCGACCCTATAGTATTTTGAGCCATACCTCGGGAGGTTCCCTAACTAGTGTGTGCCGAGGTGTTCAATGCCTTGGGCTGAGATGTTTTTCGGATACTTAGTTTATTTAAGATTAGAGTCATGAAGCTCTCCATCTTCTTATCAACTTGGTCAAGCCTCTCAATAATAGCCCAGTGGTTAGGAGATCTTTCTACGACGGCCATCTCCTTCCTTTTTGGGATTTTAGGAGAGTACTCTCCCTATTCAACATATTTACCCTTGACCTGTGCTCCTTCCTTAGGGGATCAATTCCGAGCCTCCCAGAATTAGCCACAATCTTACCGATAAACTTTTCAAATGGAAAGGAGTTAAGTATGGCATATAATTCCCTGACAGTTACGAGTCGTTCAAGATCCTCGATCATGATAATTTCCTCATTGTACTCCCCGCCCTCAGTACCCTTAGCTCAAGTCCCCATCATGTCTCTAGTTGGGTTGACTGAGTTATTGCTCATTTTGACAGGATTGTTACTAATAGCTATTTGAAGGCAGCTATCCTTTATCTTAAATCATGAAAAGCTAGGTCAGATTCATCCTCCTTGAGTGAGGTTGAACCTAATACCTAAATGAGTGCTATGAATATGAGATGAAAGATGAATTATATATACAAAGAGTGATGTAGTACTCATAGACGTATCATAAAGTTTGATTGATATCTTACAATTCATCCATAAGATAGAATGATGTCAATTCGTAAAATGGAAGAATGTCTATTTACATGAAGTAATGATGTCTATCCATTGTGATAGAGTGATGTTTATCCTTATGACGGAATGATGTATATTCATGACTTCAAGAATGATGTCTATTCCTGACTTGGAATGATGCCTATCCAAGGAGTTTTGTGTTTTGGGATCCTATGTGGAACCCTTACCTAACATAGAATGATGTCTATCCATAACTTCGGGAATGATGTCTATCCCTAACTTGGAATGATATTTATCTAAGGCGTTTTGTGTCTTGGGATCCCACGTGGGACCCTTACCTAACATGGAATGATGTCTATCCACAACTTTGGGAATGATGTCTATCCCTGATTTTGAATTAGGCAATATGAACAAATGTAGTAGGACTTGGCCTGAAATGATAAAGGCATTTGGGAATATTGATATAACCTTGCCTAAATGTGAAATAGAATTGATGTCGTGATGTGCAATCATACAAGAAACGATTCATGGCTACAATAAAAGGGTTAGTGAAATGGAAAGCAGATGATGCATGCTATGGCACACGAAAAGAAATGCATGCAGAAATATAAAAAATGCTAGTGTAATGCCACACATATAAGTGACACATATAATTCATGAAGAGATATGTAAAAATGTGAAGTTCATCGAACAGTGATGTCCTTGATGCATGATTATGCAATCCTATCCTAAATAATATTAAATGGATGCACAAAAATGTGGGTTAGCATGGAGTGTTAAATACGATAACTGATCCTATATACATGACTAGAATGTTGAGTTGAGGTCCAAACAAGACACGAGATGTCGACCAAAGCATGAGGAGGACCTTGTTCAGGAGTATATGAATATGGTTGCAGAGCAATACTGACAAGTAGACATGCGGTATGTTTATACAACATGTATTTACTTGGGTAACATCAATGGACGTATACCCAAGATAGTGAACTAGTGCATATGGTGCAGGCATGGGTTAGTTTGACTTAGTTGTTAGAAGTTAGTATGTGAGAGCCTGTGACTATACGTGTCCTAAGGATTTGCCCCATCATAGGAGAAATCAAATGAAGGCTGTAATCTAACTTGTGTAGACTCGTGAGTGCATGAGATAACTTCCATATGTAGGTGGAAACCAATTCCACAAAGTTTGGATGACTCAATGCATGAGAGAGGCTAAGAATATACGATGGGTAAGCCAACAGGCTCCGATACAGTCGGTGCCCCTAGACATATAAGAGTTCGAGGAAAGGCATAACCTATATAGTCACGAGGTGATCGTGTCAAGGACTGACATAGTGTAACTCCTAGATTGTGCCTAGTGTTAAACATGTTCTGAGGAAGGACCTAGTATGTGCCATGAGGAAAGAGTGCATAGCTAAGTATGATGCGACATGATGTAGGATATGGCACTGCACTGTATGGTGTGACATGAACTTTCATGATGAATGACATGGCATCATATGGTATGAATGATGTGGCATCACATTTGATATACGGTATGACATGGTATCATGTTAATGATAAATGATATAGCATCATGTGATATGAATGACATGGCATCATGTAATATGAACGATATGGTATCATGCATCGAAGATGAATGATATGGAATTATGTTTTGAAGATGAATGACATGGCATTTTATGGTGCAAGTGATATAGCATTAGGTGGTGATGTGTGTCGTGGGATCATATATGGTGCATAGCATGACATTATGTATGACATGGAATTATATGGTAATGAATGACACGACATCATGTATAGTGCATGACATGGCATTACAGATGATATAGCATTATATATGGCATGGCGTGATATGGCATTATGTGATATGAATGACATGGCATCATGTGGTTTGAATGATATAATTATTGAATGATGATACGTGAGAGGGCACCATGTATGGTGTATGACGTGGTACTTGGGTAGGACATGGCATCATGTTGATGATGAATGACATAATATCATATAGTATGAATGGCATGACATCATTGGAATAAATGATATGGCATTTGGTGTATGACATGGCTCATGGGCATGGCATGACATCATGTTGATGATGAATTATATAATATTATATGGTATGAATGGCATGTCATTATAGCGATATGTTACATTGGATCATGTAGTGATACGTGTCATGTCATCATGTATGACATGCCATTATTATGGTGATACGTGATATGGCATTGTATGGTGATATGGCATGTGGTGATGCATGATAAGTCATTGTTTATGGTGTATGACGTGGCATTTGTGCACGGCATGTTATAAAATATTTTGATGATGCATGGCATTATGCATGACATGTCATCGTGATACGTGATATGGCATCGTGAATAATGCTTGACATGATATTTATGCATGACATGGCATAATACATAGGGATGATGGATGACATAGCATTCTGCATGACATGGCATCATGTTGAGTGACATGACATTGTGAATAATGTCATGTGAATAATGCATGACACGGCATTTATGCACGACATGTCATAATACTTGTTGATGGTGCATGACATGGCATTGTACATGACATGGCATCATGTATGATATATGACATGGCATTGTGCGATGATACATGATGGACAGACCGTGATGTGAAAGACAGACTCTATAATGCAGTACAGGCTCTCGTTTAGAATAGTGATAAGGGTTAGACATGTAATATGTACTAAAGTACCTTATATGCATAACTATAATGATAGGTGATCAAGCGGTGTTGATCATATGGAAATGGGACCTAAGTCTAAACAAGTGTATGATATTACATTAAGTATAAACACACACAAACAAAATCAAAATGCATGCGAGAACGGAATTATGTTTCAACGTAGGACGGTGAGTCTCTACCATTCCAAGGAGGGGTTTCTTTACCATCAATGTAGACATGGAAAAGGCATAGCTAGCAGATTAATTTTTATGTTTTGGAAACTAGGGGAAGTTTCTACGGCTTCTTTATGTAGGAAAGTCCAGTCCAGATAGCAAAGGAGGGTCCCATAGGAAAATATACCATATTTCTCTCCCCAAATAGGTTCAAACGAGAAGATTAAGGTACAAGGCTATAGGTGGCTTTCCTAATAGGTGCCCTTGTGAGCTTGCGGTCAAATAGTGACACTTTCTTGAGAGAGTCGGGGTAGGTATGGTGGTCTTAGCATGGTGAGTGCAATGAGTGTGTCTACTACATTGTAAAGACATAAAAGTAAAAATCCATTTGAATGGATATGCAAATAAGAATACTTCGTTTTGAAAAATATTGTCGATTTCTTTGAAGTCTTTTGAAAAAGTCTTTCAAAGGCTTGTCAAAATTCTTTTCAAAAATTTAAATTTGAAAAACTTTGTAAAAAGTTTGAAAAGAAATTCCCCAGCAGAGTTGCCACTGTGAGCGGACGACCTTTTTTTGATTAAAGTGGAACTTTCTTTTGGAAATTAAAGTATGGAAAATAAAATATCTTATTTTAAGGAAAATGTAATGAATTCGAAAAGGATTTCCCAAGCGGATGAAGTGATTCTTTCCAAAACACCTTTCTCCTTAAAAGCGATCTTAAGGTTTTCGGAGGAAGATACCTCAAACAAAAAAAGTGTGTGAACTCGGGCTTAGGAGTCTTATTTTGAAAAACGAAGTTTAAATATGAAAACTTTTTAAAAGAAATTGTACTCGAATCTCTAATAAAATGAAGTTTGGAGTTGCCACCTAGTTCCAAGCTCTACCGAGAATTAATTCACAGTATTTCTCGAATCCTAAGCTCGAATCTAAAACCGTGATCCAGAGATCGGGTTTGGATAAGGCATTTACTCATCCATTTTCAAAAGAAATTTTAAGAAATCAACAATGTTTTGAAACAAAGCATTCTGATTTGAAAAACTACCTAAATTGATTTTATCTTAATTTTCTAGCGATCGTGCACACAAAAGCGGTAAATAGATATAGGAAATTAAAAATAATTATATAACCCAATCGAAAGAACAAATCCTAGCTAGGGGGATTTACATTCAAACCAAAATGGGGAATATGGGTACATTCAACATACAATGGAACTTAAATTTAAACACATTGCATACAATGTCATACTTGAAATGGACATGTATTGAAATGGACATGTCATACTTGATCAAATTCGGTTAGTTAGACCAAAACGATTTGGGCCAAAAAATGGTCTCGCGAAGGTCCGAAAACACTTTTTGTCATTTTTGAATGTGCATTTTGGTGAATGTTATTCCGAAATACCTTTGGCTCAATTTTAGTTTTCTGTGAACATGCAATTTTCATGAGTCGAGCATCTGAGGATTAATCCTCTTCATTGAACGGTGTTAATGGCCCTAAACCCAGCTTCTTGATTTTCTAGATGCAAATGCGTAGTAGCGAGAAAAATAAAGCTAAGTCACACATGCAAGAATAATGCGTACATGTATCGGTACACATCGATTCTACACACTAAGTAAGTGAAATCATAAATAAATAGTAAAATGTTAAAAAGAGATGCGTGGTTGAAGAATTTTCATTTTTGGGGCATTATGTAAAGGAAATCATTATTTAATCCAAGTTGAGTTAATAAAAATGAAGACCTCGGAAACCAGGCGAAAACAAGGTTAAAAAACGGATGAAACGGTGAAAATGCCCAAAAAAGGGTATACATGTTTATTTTGGTATGTTTTTAGTCCACAAACACTCCACAACAGCAAAGGTAGTCCCAAAAAGTCATAAAAGGGAAATTTTGTTAACTTTAACCATTTTTCCGAAGTAGTTTACATTTTTCTGACCAAAGTTCTGATTTTTACTTGGTTACTTTTAATAACCAAAAGCATGTAAACCAACTTAAAAAACATGCAAAGGCGAGAATTACATGGCAAACATGATGAAATGAAAGAGTTTGAGGCTCAAGAATACCTTTCTGATGAATATCCACAAGTTTGAATGTTTGAGAACCCAAGTCTACTTGTTGTGACTCCTGTCGAAACCCAAAACCCAAATCAAGTGTTTTCTTTCATGTTTGAAAGAATATGATCTTCCCAAAGTTCTTCAAGGCAAGTTGGTTTTTACCTTTTCAAAGATATTTTTGGTATTTTGTGTTTTAGTATTATGAAAGGGTGAAAGACAAAAAAAAAAGAGATTAAAATGATAAAGATGATGGAAGAGAAGAAGATGGTGATTCAAAAGCAAAACACAAACTTAAACAAGATAAAGAGAATGAGAAGATGACTTAGCTTTTTTTCTTTCTTCTTTCCTCTCTTTCTTGATAAAAAACGTGTGTACCCCTAAGGATGAAGATGCAGAAAATCAAGTAGGAAGAGGATGATGATGGAAGAGAAAAATGATGATGAGAGATGAGAGATGAAGAGCAGATTTTTCTTCCTTTTCTCTTAAAAAAACGTGGTTGCCTCCTCTTAATTATAGCTCTCCTAATGCTCTTTTATCACCTTTCTTCAACCACCTTTCTTAAATCAAGGAAGGCATTAAATGACATCTTTCTTTGTTTTCTTTTTATGCCAAAATACCATCTTTTTGGTCAAAAGTCAAGTATGGTTTTTTATTTATTTAGAAAAAGAAGATACAAAAGAGGATTTTATAGAACACATAAATTATTTAGTTTTTGTCCATCCTTAACAAAAAAAAAATCTTATTTTGGGCTTTGAAAAACGTGGGCTTCTAATGCAATTGGGATTTATTAGGGCTTGAGCCTACATGTTTAAAATTGGATTTAATTCAACCAAATTGCTCGATAAACACTTGATTCAGATCCTCATAATGCAAGTACCAGAGTTCTCAGTCTTTTTTTAATCAATATGAGTGCATATCGAGACGAGAAAAAGTATCGACAAAGGTCGGTTTCATCATTGCCTCGGGATAAAAATCCCTTACTTAATGTGCATTTAA
>CAOJCR016655523.1:0-12925 GCA_948330485.1 Euphorbia neoarborescens
TGAAATCTCTAAAGTGCCCGCAGATAGCATTGTTCTTTACTTGAAATCCATGAATATTCTTGAGGTGAGTTCAGAGTTTTGTTTGCACTTATCCGTGTTAGTTGGTCAATTTTCTATTCTAAATAGAATTCCTAACAATTCGTTCTTCAGGTAGTAAATTTCCCATTTCCAACTCCTCCGGACACCACGACGTTGGAAGAAGCGCGAAAATGCCTGGAGGTTCTTGGAGCGTTGGATGGGGCTAAAGCACTGGATCAACGACAAAGATTAACAGCTCTTGGGAAGGCTATGGCTTATTATCCAATGAGTCCTCGTCATTCTCGGATGCTTCTCGCTGTTATCCAGATCATGAAGGTGAAAAACTATGCAAGAGCAAATCTGGTTCTTGGATATGCTGTTGCAGCAGCTGCAGCATTGAGCACAACAAGCCCCTTTCTGCTGCAATTTGAAGGAAGTAATGAAGACACTAAAGCCGCTCGAGCAAGATTTTCTAATCCTAGCAGTGATGCTCTTACTGTAGCCTATGCATTGCAGTGTTTTGAACTTTCTGACAACCCAGAGGAATTTTGCCATGAAAATTCCCTACATCTTAAAACCATGGAAGAAATGTCCGTGCTGAGAAAGCAGCTTCTTCAACTAGTCTTTAATCAAAATGCAAGTCATATTTCCTGTTGGGATTTCTCGTGGACTCACGGAACCATTAGGGATGTGGAAAAAGCTTCAAATAAGTCCCCTCTTTCGCCGAACGAGGAAGCAGTTCTTGGTAAAGCAATTTGTGCTGGCTGGGCTGATAGATTTGCCAGACGAATCAGATGGAATTAAAGCTCATTCGAAGGAGCGAGAAATGTAATTTCAGTTTGGTATGGCGCCTACAAGGTCGAAGGAACGGTATTCCTCCATCGATGGTCCGCTCTTCGCAGTTCAGCTCCTGAGTTTTTGGTGTACAATGAGTTGCTGCAAACGAAACACCTCTACATTCGTGGAGCAACAAGCGTAAAATCAGAAAGGCTTGTCGAGTATGGCGAGTCTTTGTTTGAACTTGCTGATGTTGATGACCCCAGACCTTATTATGATCCTCAAACTGATCAAGTGTACCATTGGGTTGATCCAAAGCTTAAGGAGGGGAATTGGAATTCTGTGTCTGTGGCAGTTTCCACTCTACAGGCAGCCCGTACGCACTGTTAAGAATCGTGTGAGAGTGTTTGCTTGTGCTCTGCTTGAAGGCCATGTTTTACCATGCTTGAGATGTACCCACAGTGATATGGTAGAGCGTCCCAGTATCATTCTGGAATCGGAAACAGCGGGCCAAAAGCCGGTCGGGAACCTTTTGAAGAAGTTAGAAACGAGATTGATTGATAGCTGTGCCATGTTACTAGAGGTTTGGGAAGAGAACCCTGAGGAGTTGCTTTCAGAAATTTTGGACTCGTTCAAGAAAAGTTATCATAGCAATTTTCGAACCCTTTGGTCGAAAATGCATGCTCAAGTTAAATTACATCCTAAGGAACGCTTTCTTAGAAAGTTTAAGAAATACAAAAAGGAGCAAGGATTGTTCTTCTCCAAATGATGGTAATTTAGCAGACACTCTAAATCTTTATTAACACTTTGCAAGTTTTATTCCAATTCCAATCAGAGGATGACACACTATATATCATCTTGTAGGGCTCACAAGATGACACATGGCGTGTCACCTTGTGATTGGCTTGGTCTATCACCTTGCGGTGGACCGGTTGCATAGGAGAACTTTTCTCCATGATGGGAATGCTATGCTTTGTCAACCGAGATTAAGAACTTTGAGGTTGTTTTTTGCAGCTTTTTTTCAAAAGCTGCTTTTGAAAATAGCTGGTATATACATGTTTTTTTTAAAAACTGTAATTTTGAGATTGGAAAGCTGTTACAGAAAAGTTTTAGTTAAGATTGGTTTGAGATTAATATCATACTGTTTGAACATAATTTTCCAATAATACTTTTTGAAAAAATAGCGAGCAATCCCAAACTGACCGTAGATCTGCTAGAATTATACATTGGGGTAGAATTAGAGATTTGGATGGCGTTGCATTGTCTTGGAATTGACAAAGTATCTGTTGCTTTTATCATTTTGCATCTACCAAATGCAATGAACATTTCCTTTCTTCTGGATTTGCATTTTGTGATCTGACTTTAGCGAATTTTGATCTATTTAAGTTTTAATTATTCTTTCAATTTGTCACAAGAAAAATGTACTGAGACTTCTTCGAAGACCAATTTTAATGGCTATTAATATGTTATAAAGAAATCTTTAAATATATTTCACCGCCTGCACATGCCACAGATGGACAACCCTTGCCTATCAGAGATCACAGCTTGGTTTGAGTACATTTTGAGAGAAAAGTAGTCATCTTGACAGACTAAATTGACCTTACCCTGCTATCAATAACCAATAACTTCACTGGTTGTTGTTGAAGGATCAAAACTTTGATTTGTTGCAAACTGGTAACAGAAGGATTCTCGGTCGAGTGATTTTTGGTTTATAGAGATTCACATATTAGAAGACCAGGTGATGAAGTGGACGAGCAAGTATTGTGATTTTTGGAACGGTATTTCTAAAACATTGAGAACAAAAGTTTTGGGGCAAAATTGTAAAATTTCAAAATTATTTTTGGTCGAGTTTTCAGTTGGCAGTCGATTAGTTATATCACAAACGGATTAATGGGGTAAAAATCATTGCTTTGCTATGAAGTTCGTTGTTTGTCGGCCATTTGGAGGAGTTTAGGCTTTCAAATTGACGAATTTGTAATTTGTCAATAAATCGAAAAATTTCGAAACTTTTGCGTTTCATTGTTTTTCGGCCATTTGAGATTATTTAGGTCTTCAAATTGACGAATTTGTAATTTTTGTGACTAAATTGAAAAATTTCGAAAGTTTTTGCGTTCTTTTTGTATAATTTATCCTTACCGGAGTATTTCAGATCTCGTTTATTAGTTTTTGCGTTATTTATATGTTTCTAAAATTTTGATGCTAATTATTTATGTTAATGATTAGTTTCATTAGTTTTTTTTTATCAATAATAATTTCGAATTATTTTCTTCTATTTCCATTGTGTTTTTGTTTTCAAAATTTAAGGTTTTGACGATTGTTTGTCCGGCACCATGCGAGATCATTGAATTTTTAATATTCCGCTGCGTTACTAGGTCAATTTAAAAGATTTAATGCAAGCTAAATTCAACAACGGCATCCATTCTAAAAAAAACTAAGCTACTATACCACGTTGTTCTGGCTTCACTGAGTTTTCAACATAGTAGGGGTGGTTATGATAAGAAAATTTACTGCACACCGTGTGTATATGCATCGAACCGCTAAATGCATGACAAGTAAGCAAAATATCATCATACTTGCTTACATGTCATACACCCAATGGTTCGATGCCCATATTGTCAATGTATTGAAGAACAATGAAATGAATTTGAGAGTATCTGTATTGAATCGTACTTCATATTATTATCTTTGGCTATTTCATTTATTTATAGTATCTAGTTACAACTGCTTCAACTAATTCTTGTGTCTAACTTCTTCTAGTTACAACTGCTTCAGCTGAATCTGTTGGACTGTTGTGGTTGTTGAAGTTTGTTACTAACCGTTGCTCGAAGGCAATGGAAGTTGAAGTTGCTGTGAAGAAAATGGAAGCTATTGTGAAGAAGAGGATAAGCAGCTACGGTTTTGGGCTTGGGCGGTATTAGACCCATCTGGCAACAGCCCCCCCTCAAATGGGACGGGTTTCAGGGTTACCAGACCCATTTGACATAGCGAGAGAGACAGTACATTTGAACTTAACTGATTGGTGAAAAGGTCTGCAAGCTGCTTCTGCGATGGTATATAAGAAAGCTTGAGAAATCCTTCAGCAATACAATGTCTAGTGAAATGACAGTCGATATCAACGTGCTTGATACGTTCATAAGATACAACTTGGAAGGCTTGATTTTTTGTTTTAATTAATACCACCCAAGTAGCCCTACTATAGTCATCAACCATAGGGACAAAAAACCTAGCTCCAGTTAAAGTGGGACTTCTGTAAGGTCCCCACACATTCGTATGGACTAATTAAAAGCACGCAGTTGTCTGTATTTCACTCAATGAGAAAGATTGCCTACATATCTTAGCCTGTGGGCATGTTTCACAAAGAGACAGTTTATTTCTAACAGAAACATCTTTGATATGATTTAAAGCATCAAATGTCGCATGTCTAAGTCTTAAGTGCCATATATCAACTTCTTTAGTTCTGGTACAAGCTACAAAATCTTGACTACATTCTTGATACTTATCCAACATTGCTTTCTCAAATGAATTGGAGTCTAAGAGATACAGTCCATCTACTAGCCATGCAATTGCTAGAAGTTTGTGTCTTCAGATCCTGTAGGCAGCATGAATTCACAGTGAATATTAATTCTACATTTGATTCTTGTAGCAACTGCCCCACAAATAATAAATTGTACTTAAATCCAGGCACAAAAAGTACATTCTTGAGTATAAGAGCTGGATTTAATTGAACCACCCCCTTATGCTCAATTTTCTTCCTTGTGCCGTCAGGCATAGTAATAAATTTGTGCAATGATTTTAAATCATAAAATTCACTGAAACAATACTTGTAAGGACTCATGAGATGAGGCCCCACTGTCAACTATCCAAAACTTTTGAGTGAGAAGTTATACCTGAAAACCCAACGAAAGCTGTAAAATCAGTGAATGAGTTTTAATTACCGTTTAGTGGTGAATCAAAACCTTCATCAGCATTCTTCCCTTTCAACATTGTCTGGTACATATCTTGCATCATTTTTTCCATGTTTCGCATCTCTTCTAGAGTATTCCTGGGATTCTCATTATGTGCTTACACTGCATTTGCCCTTGGCTTCACATTTTCAGGTTTCTTACCTTTTGAGTTGTAGCCTTTCCACCATTTGGGATAGCCATTCAGTGTGAAGCAATTAGCTTTCGAATGCTTAGGATTATGACAATAAGTACATGGACCTCCTTCATTTTCTACTCTCTTGCTATTATTTTAATTGTAATGCAATAGTCCTGGTTTAGGTTTCGGCTCTACTGTGCCATAGTTTGCCAATTCAATTGCATTGTCTGCAATTACTTCATGTTGCTTTTCAACCCTCTGGATCATAGGGTAGGCTTTGTGTAAGTCGGGAAGAGGATCCATCATCAATATTTGACTGCGCACAGCATCATACTGATCTGTTAAACCCATCAAATGTTGAATGAGTTTTTCTTCTTCATTGCAATCAGCAGTGCATTGAGAAGCTTTACAAGAGCAGTTCTTGCAATGACCAGTAGGTATGAGCCTGAGCATTTGCAACTCATCCCAACACATTTTTCAGTTTATAATAGTAGATCATGAGTGAAAGTGTGCCCTGTGTAAAAGAGCTTCTCTCTCTCTTTAATCGATATAGGGCCATTGCTATCACCAAATCGCCTCTTAGGTATTGCTTGGCAAGGAGTTTTGTAATGGTTTATAAAGTAAGGGTTAAAAGCTTACCCTTGTTTGGCCTGAAGATTTACAGGAGAGTGGAGTTTTGTAAAGTTTCTTTGAAAGTTTAGAAGGTATAAAAACCTTCATATTATTAATCCACCATTTTGGTGGGTCAGTAAGGATTAAGGAGTTCTATTTACAAAAATATCCCTACTAATTTTAATATCCCTTAAATATCACTACTAGAAAATTCAAAAATATTGACAGAATTTGTCTGACGGAAATTTTCCGTCAGTAAATTCTGACGGAAATTCCGTTAGAAGAAATTCCGTCAGTTGTTCTAACGTTTTTCTTGACACAAAAAAATTTTCATCAACAAATCTCATACGTTGACAGAATTTGCCGACGGAAACCTATACCGTTAGCCTTTTGCGACAGAAATGCTGACGATATCCACACTCACTCTCGCCTTCTCGTCGATCTACGCTCCCTCTCATCGGCCCGCTCTCTCCGATCTGTCTTCTCTCCATCTCCAGCTGGTCTAATCTCCCAGTTTCAGCCCTTTGCTTTCACTTTCTCTCGCTCTCTCTCTTGCTGGCGGTCTCCACCAGTCTACCCTCACTGATCTTCCTTCTCTAGCCGGCGATCTCACTCTCGATTTTAGGTCAGGTCCTTTATTCTTATCATATTTTTTTTACTTTATTTTACAGAATAAATTTTTGATTTCATTTTTTTCTTATTATTTGTGCCGAATGAAAAGTAGCTCAAAAGTAGCTTGTCTCTTGGCTAGTTGTGTTAGGATATACGTCAAATTTAAATTACAAATTCATTTATTGATTAGCAAATATTATTGAGATTGGTGGGCATTAGCACATAAGATGCTCTAAAGTAGTAATGCACCATCTCGTAAAATCTGTCTCTTGTGTAATTCAATTATCAACAGCCGAAAAATTTGTCTAGTGTGGTCTGTACAGGTTTTTTCCTCTCCTGTTCAGCCCTTGTGATTGATATAAAAATATTCCCATTTAGTATGTTACTTTCCTAAGTGTTAAGATTTTATAATTTAATTTTGAGCATCTTATTCGGTTACCATTGCTTCTATCTGGAATTCTTATTTTCGGAATCAAAAAACATTTAAATTGTGTTCAAATACTTTGCTTCTTAGGCAGCCTCATGTGGATTGAAGTTACTGCTGGATTCTATATCTTGTTTGGGTCAGGTTAGTATTTTCTGTCTTATTAATGCATTGTACTACAAAGGAAATAAGCGAAAAGTTAGTTATTTGCATATTTTAACTTGTTTTGCTATACCTGATTTGAATTATGCTAATATTGTTGGAAGTAAATGTTTCTAGAGTGTGATGCAATTGGTTATTGAAGTTCAATTTTAATTATTAGAAAATCTGAAATCTTTTAGGGCCAGTTTGGGGCTACTTTCCGCAGCCCCAAAATCTACTTTTGGGAGAAGCTGGTATATACATGCTTTTCCAAAAAGCTGTAGCTTTGAGGTTGTAGAAAGCAGTCACAGAAAAATTTTAATTAGGGTTAGTTTGAGATTGATATAATATTATTTGAACCTATTTTTCCAATGCTACTTTTTGAAAAAGCAGACCGAAAAGCAGTGCGACAGTAATCCCAAACTAACCCTTAGTGTAATTCTGCTAATTAGTTTTATAATGTAGAAAATCCAATGTCTGAAAGTAAGACATGATGTTTTACATAGTGGTTGTGGTGGCAAACTTAAAACTGATAGTATTTCTCAGTAAAAAGAGATGAGATACAAGAAGTCAAGAGTTACTATTGGTCATTTATCAATATCAACCTACCACAATTTTAACTTCTTATTGAGGAATATTTTTAATATTTAAATTTAGCTAAATGCAGTTCTTTAGAGACCTCGTTATGTTTCCTAGTGATGCGCGATTATGGTTTGCATATGTTCAATCTAACATGCTGCTTGCTTTTGCAGGGAATTTGCATAACTTATTTCTTATGAGTTCAAGCTTTCTGGTTTCAGATTCTGCCTGACTTGGTGAATCGTATCAAGGAAAATTCATAAGTGATTTTTGGAGGTACCCATTGATTCTGAGTTTTTTCTGTTTTTTTCTGTGTAAGTTGAATGATATTCATTTCAGCATTTGAGAAGCAGATTGCACTTTTTGCACTTGCTGTTTCAGATATTTTATTGATTAACATGAAAGATCTTTGCTTAGCACTCGATTTTAATTGTTCAAAATTTTTTTTTGGATAATATTTGGCTTAAAGCCTTTTACAGGTTAGATTATTCAAATTTATTAGTGCTTCCTTAACATGTGTTCATACTCTTGCTGAAAAATGTTACCAGGTGGTTTCATGATATTGGCTGTGAGCAAGCTGGCAATAAACCTCTTTTAAAGACTGTATTTCAGGTATTCTTTGTATATGTATTTCTGAAATTTTCTAGTTTTCCTTTAACTTCAGCAATTCTTTCTTACTGGACGATATGAAAAATGTTTGTGTTCAACTTAAGGTACCTTCTTTATTTTCAATCTGGCAAGTGGCAGCCTCATACTTATTAGGATGCTTCAATTGGATTTACTTCTGTGGCAGCCAGTTGATTTTGTTTTTATTTCTGGTTCAGTGCATTTCATGTTGATTTTGTTTTAATGCAGATCTGATGTTTCCTTCTATTAATTTGTGGGACACATAGCATCAAAGACACTCTAACAGCAGCAACTGGGGCAGTGGTTCCTTTTCACCATTCGGTTTTACTGTGGAATGGTCGCTGCAGCTCATTGGATTGCTAAGCTCAGTACTCCTTGCCTGCTGAAGGTGGTTGGTGAATATCCAGACCACAAAGTAAAGGTAATAAGTTTTTTCTTTGGTATCATGCTATATCTGATTTCTTGGCATTTTTTCACATTTCCATCCTCCATGTGTGCTCTATGCCCTAATTAAATAAATACATCAATGTTCTTTTGGGTATTTCTTTATTGTATTTATTTACATTCTGCAGCTGCACTTGGGTGGTAAATCAAAAAGTATACTAGAATGGAAGGGTTATCATTTTGTTCATTGAAAGTTGTACACTTTACAACAATTTCATATTCTTTGCTTTTTGTATGAAACTTCATGCTTCAGCAAGCATTATTATAGATTAACTTTAAGGTTCTTACTGTTTGCGTTTTCAGTTTGCTCTTATGATCAAATAGAAAACCTTGAAGAATCATATGTGGCAATCTTCCTTTTTTTTGTACATCTTATGCTTCAGTGATGTTTTCAGATTGTTGGTCATTCACTAGGTGGGGGTACTGCTGCATTATTAACGTATATTCTTCGCGAATAAAAGGAATTATCTTCTGCCACCTGTGTGACCTTCGCCCCAGGCATGTTCAGTTGCTACGAATCCTACATATACTTTTTTGACAAATATATTGGCATTGTATGCTTGTTTAGTGTGATTCATATTTTCGATTAAATTCATTTGGCACTGAAAATGGATTTAGAAATGAAAAAGTTTGACTTAAATTGAAGTCTTGTTCTTTTGGCAGAAAATTGCAGATCTGATATTTGGTATGTTTGCAGCCTTGTGAGATTTCTGAACAAGATTTCCCTCTCTGTTGCTGGCATTCTTCTGTTTCATGTGCCTATCAGTTTAGAGAACTCAACAAGTATCTTAATTGGTATGTTTACTTCTACTAACTTGTTGAGACAAACATATGCAGATATGTCTTTCCTCCCAACTTGCAATTGCATGTTTTAGCATTAGTAAATTGGAACTTGGTTTGTGCAGGTTTGTTGGCCGGAATATTTTCCGCTAGAGCCAAAATGCGGAAGAGAAGTTAACTTGTAAATTTATCAATTGATCGCATGTTTCTCTATAATTTCATATTGTAACTAAAGTTATTTAATATGAATATCAATCTTGACATCTATTTGTTATGTAGTTAGCTACTTGGATGTAATTATATAGCTTTTTGAATTTATTAATATATGTAATATAGCTTTTTGGATTTATTAATGTATATAATATAGCTTTTTGGATTTATTAAACTCACTATTAAAATTAAAGGAATTGAATATAATTGGTTGGGGGAGTTTTTTGAACACTGACAAAACAAACCGTTAGTTTATTGATTACTGACGGAATAGTTACTAACGAAAGTTTTTGTCATAGAAATTGTCACAAATTACTGACGAAAATTTCCGTCAGAATTTTCGTCGGCCTAACTGACGGAAATTTCCATCACTGTCGTTAGTAAAAAAATGTCAGCAATTCTGTCAGAACCCTCGGCTGACGTTGATTTTACCGACGAAATTAATTCCGTCAGTGATTCCGTCAGTAAGCTCATTACTGACGAAATCAGCCTGAATACTGATGGAAATTTCCGTCAGTATTCAGGAATTTTCTTGTAGTGCTAGTTACAACCCGTGAGCTTGAGGGGGAATTGGGTCTCAAGTCTTGCATGGTTATTGAGGTGGTTGTGCGATTACTGACATGAGAAGGCATAGTGGGGTTAGGAGTAATTGATGGTTGAGGTGGAATATATAGGTTAGGTGTAATATTTGGATTGGGTGTAAGCATGGGAGAGTGAGGTGATTGTAACATAGTAGGCGTAGGTGTTGGATGGTGAAGATGTGAAGCTGGTGATTTGATGATACAGAGGCAGTAAGTAAAGGATGTACAAATTGATGAATATCATGGGTGTTTGAAACTGAACCAACAAAATACTTGTTCATCAAAGAATGGAAATACCTGTTCATCAAAGAATACATGAAGTGAGATGTAAACTTTTAAAGTACGAGAATCAAGACACTTGTACCCTTTGTGAACTTTACTATAATCAAGAAACATACAAGGCAAAGAATAGGAATCAAGCTTATTTTTAGCGTAAGGACGCAACCAAGGATAGCAATGAAAACCAAATATCCGAAGAAAATCATAATCAAGAGTAATACCAAATAATTTATGATACGGATTATCAAATGCAATAGTACTACTTGGCATGCGATTGATGTTGTAAACAGCACACTCAAAAGCAAAGGACCAAAATTTAGTACGCATGTGATTGTAATGAAGTAAAGATAGACCGGTTTCAACAATGTGTCGGTGCTTTCTCTCTGCTCTCCCATTTTGTTCAGGTGTATGTGGGCAAGACATTTGATGTGTGATACCATTCTGTACGAGATAAGTGGATGAAGATTGGAATTCACCCCTCCCCCCTCCCCCCATCTGATTGAAAAATTTTAATTGGTTTTTGGAAACAATTTTCAACCAGAGTACGAAATTGCACAAATATAGGTTAGACATCAGACTTCTTTTTCATGAAATAAATCTAGGTATATTTCGTATAGTGATAAAAAAATATGACATAATAAGAATACCCATCATGTGATTTACTTGGTGACGGTCCCCCAACATCAGAACAAACTAATTCAAGAGCTGAATAAGAAATATCAATAGAATCATAGAATGGTAACTTGTGGATTTTACTCATAGCACATGCATTACGCAAGGAAATATTAGAGCTCTTAAATGGAATTGTATTAGAATGAAGTGTGTGTTTAATAATAGACAAAGTAGGATGCCCTAAACGAGCATGCCAAGTATTCAAATTAGCTATATTAGCACTAACTAGCAACGAACTAGGTTCCAAAGAAAGACGGTAGAGCCCATTATCATTCAGAATAAGATCTCCTTCGATTCCAAATCCTTAATAAGAAAAGAATCAAAGAAAAATTCAATAGGTTAGAGTTCGTTAGAGAAAAAACAGATAACAAACTATGATTAACACTAGGAACATATGAGATATTGCCAAATTTAAGTGGTTTGGAACCAAATTTGAAAGAATTCTCAACCACATGAGAAATTGGAATATACATGCCATTCCCAACTTGAACTTCTTATTGACCTGAGTAATCAGAGTGAAGAGCTAGGTTTTCCATGTTCGAGGCAAGGAGATGAGTCGCTCTGGAATCAACAATCCATTGTTGAGCAGGAGTTTAGGAGTGGCAATGTTGGATGCAGGTGGCATTGAATTACAGTTTATAAGCATTTTTGGACTTGAGCATTGATTCGCCTTATGACCGAGTCCTTGACAGTTAAAGGATTGCACAGAGGTAGGATCTTCATTGGAATTAGGGTTTGGGGCCCTAATGTTGCAGCCATAATTAGAACGGACATAATTCTGTCGAAATTGACCATTGTTTCGAAAATAAGAATTCTGTCCATGATGACCAAGACTAAAGCCGCAACTCCTGCCACTGCCAGTCGAGTTTTCAACAGAATTTCTTCCTCTACCAAGTTGCCTGCGAACATCAACCTGTGAAGAAGGTACAACAAAAGAAGAAACATTTTTAGACTGTTGAATTATACGTTCTTCAGTTAATAAAGAGCCCAATAGATGATCAAAGGAAATCGGTTCAGTTTTTGAATTCTGAACCCGATTGAAATCATGATAATCTTCACCTAATCCATTATAAATACAGTCGACAAGGTCATTAACATGCGTTTGGTGGTAGTTAAAAACTACTACCAAACTACTCACTAAAGGACAGTGTACCCTGTCGTTATCAAGTAATAAATCTGGTTGAAAGTACCTACAAGCACCAAACTACTGGGCTCCCTAACGTGTCTAAGCAGATAAATAAGTGAATTGATAAAAATGTAGAAAAATAAATCTAAATTTACATGTACAATGATCTATCTCATATCTTGATCTGTACTGACTTCAATTATTATCCTAAGGTGTTTTCCATGACTTCTGAATATAATACGGGGATGGCACTTCAAGTAGAAAATTAATCAATTAAATAAGACTCAACTGTAAACCCTAATTCATACAAATTTGAAGACGATTATAGCGTACCCACAGATCGCGGTTTGGCTCTAGTTAGTTAAAACCTTTTTCAGAGGTGAACTAGTTCTAAAGACTCAGAAATTACTGGCCCATAAGTTTCACGGAGTTATCAATTTCAATGATTTCTTAGGGTTTAGTCTAGGTAAGGCCAAGTATATGTATCTGACTAAAAGATATAGATCTCACAAGACTATAATCGCAACACAAAACCAGTAATTAAAACTCACAATTAATAAACCCTAATTTGTCAATTAACTTCTAACGAAAATAGATGGAACGAGTTAATGGAATTTAATCAATCGAGGGTGGCAAAGAATCCCTAATTAACAATCAACAAGAGTAAGGAAAACTTATTCTGATTAATCGCAAATCGTATTCAAAGGTAGCCTCGTATTAAAGATGAACGCTATAGAAAACTTCAATGAATGGAATCAATCGTAAATAGGAAAGCCAAAGCAATAAACAAAATCCTTAATCAAATAATAAATTGGCGTGCAGAACCTCTCATCGAGTTATACGCTCTCAAAGAGTTCAGAGTCGTTAAAAGATGATCAATGAATCCCCTTAAAATAAAAGTGAAAAAACAATCCAAAGATAACCTAAAATTAGTCTCAACTATCCATTTATATATTCCCTAAT
>CAOJCR016658897.1:0-11842 GCA_948330485.1 Euphorbia neoarborescens
AATGAATATAGTTAGAACTACCCACCATCACTGTATCCACCACCTACTTCTCCATATCCTCCTCCACCGCCCCCACCGGGGTCCGATCTGTGAGTCCTTTTCACTTCCTCCTTTGTACGCTTTACACTTATTTTGTACTGTTTTCCATTACACTTTTAAAAGTAAGTGCAATCTAAGTGTGGGGTGGCTTTTTCATGCCTTGAGTGTGTCTTTATTTTCTATTTTTGCATGATAGGTTTGTATTTTTATTTTTGCTATATTTAGTCTGGGTAGAATTTAATTCCTTTGCTGCTTTGGGTTGAATTGAATTGCTTTGCTTTAGTATGTTTTTTCTGTGTTAATTTGTAAAAATCCATGCTGTCGATTGAATAATTCTATTGTTAGATTATCAGTAGTACCTAGCTACCCCCGAATATGAGTTTTTGTGCTTAGTCTTTTGAGTCTGTGATTCTGGATTCTGGAATATAGATATGGGTGATAGGCCTGTTTATGATCGCCTAGTCAGTTCGGGTATTGTTGGATGCATGAAAAAATAGGATGGTTTGGATATAGTGGTTCGAACTTTTGCTTGTATATCTATGTTTGAACCTTGATAGTGGCTAGGAACACAGGATGAATAAAAACAACCAAGCACATTTTTAACCCTCTTCTATGCTTAAAGTATGGATTTGGAGCTAAAAAGAACCATTCCATATCGGTTCTTATTTATTATGAGGGACAATCATACTTGGCACACTTGAACATAGAACCAAGTGTGTGTTTTGCACTTGGCATCGTGGGCTTAATATGTGGAGACCCTTAGGATTAAGCACACATGCACACACAACACGTTTCTTCACTTAAACTCTTCTAACCCACAATCACTAATTAGCCCGTAGAACACCCCTTTTGAGCTTGAGCCAATTTTTTCTTTAGAGGCACATTACAAAGCGTAAGCCTTAAAGCTACAAGCCAATACCCTTCACTCTAACTTTCCCTTTTAACCCATCCTCTCATTTATTCTAAATTGACAACTGCTTTTGAACTTTAAATTTTTAATTTCAGGAATACGCTATCATTGTTAACGGGAATCGCTCACTTGTGTTAAAAAAATAAAAGAAATAATAATAATAATAATAACAATCATAATAAACAAAGCAACTAGTCTGATATAAGTGTAGGGCGGGTTCCAATTACTCAAATGCACAAACATTTTTTTGGAATATCTGCTTAAATTACAAATCCTTCCAAATGTTTGTTGGAGCTTATTTTCCTATTTGTTTTCTTTGTGAACTCCTTCAGTCCCGATTTCTCCATTTCTCATGTTCGGATTGTTTTGTCAGTAAATGTATATATCAATGTTGTTTTTCTTCTCTGTTCCCCTTTCATCACCTTCCTTCTAAAATTAGTTTCTTCGCCATTATCAATTGAGAAGTGATGCAATTCTTGTATTATTCTTTCATTCCATAAATAACCAGTAAATTTTCAATTTATATAAAGGAGTTGTAGACCTAAATGACTTTTGACACACCTTAACCTATAACCGTTGACATTACAACCCTCATAGGTTCTCTGATTTTTCCCCTTGACCTATAACCACACCGAGATTGCCATCGGTTTGCTATGTGAGGTGTGTCTTATTTTGATTGTGTGTGTTTAATAATTCCCCCTTGAAATGTTGAGTGGATTGAGTGAAATCTTGTGAGGTGCAAATTATTAGTTGTGTAAACTCTAGCTGCTCCTTTTTGTTTGATTTGTTTGGGAATCTGGAATATGAGTATCTATGTTTGTTGTCTGTGTGCGACTATTCTGTTGTTCGGATTGTTCTTGCATTCTTGAGTTTGATGAGCGAACATGGTTAAATTCTAGTTGAGTTTGAAGGCAAAAGTTCATGTTTTATTTCAGGTTCGAGTCATTTGGTTGAGGACAAGCAAAGCTCTAAGTGTCAGTAGGTTAGAAGGTCTATTTAGACCTTACATTCTGGGTGTTATTGATATGCTTATGATGGGTTATTTGACTTGTTCATTATATTTTTGTGATGCATTTCATGCATTTTTCTATTTTTAGTTTAGTTTAGGTGTTATGTATATTTTATTGTTTTTCATTATTTATGTTTGATTTTCTTTGGTCCGAGGTCGTTACGTCTACGGCCTGTATATCTTGATGAATTTTTTGTGCTGGAGTATGTAGGAGTTGAGACCTGACTTGAGTATGAGCTTTGGTACGTAAGTGAGACTGAAGTCTGATCTAGGATCAACAAAGTGTTTAGATCATTGGTGCAAATTTCAAGACAATTAGAGGCAGATTTTGGCGATAGGCATAAAAGGAAAGATAAAGTTTGTGTTATAAGCTTTCCAATGGATCTAAGATCATTGGAATTGGAGATTGGATTAGTTAGATATGGAAAAAGGAAGTCGGAGTGCATAGACTGGTCAACAAAGAAGGCTACTCATCGAGCATACCCTTGTACTCATCGAGTACATTAAACAACGAGTTCCAAAAGACCATTTTCTTGTCAATTACACTGAATCCTGACTTCCAGTAGCTCTGTTCGACCACATTACTCGACGAGCACCACATTACTCGATGAGGACTGGTATAATTTCCAAAGGGCATAATGTTGTACTCGCCGAGCACACCACATTACTCGATGAGTACTAGTGCGGGCCAACTTCCTGTTTTGCAATTTTAAACCCTAATTTCAGTATTTGAACCTGTTTTTGAGCCCGTTTGTTTTGGGGATCCTTTAGAATATTTGAGAACATAAAAATAGATGTTTTAGAATAGTATTAGATCATCTTTCGACAACTCTGAACTGTCAAGAGAGTGTATAAATCTCCGATACGTTTTGTATGCAAATTTATTCTTTGATTAAAGATTGTGTTTATCGTCGTTAATTTTTCCGTTTGCGATTACTCGCTTCGGATTGAAATTTTCTATAGTGTTCATCTTCACTCAAAGCTATCTTTGAATACGGTTTTCAGTTGATTAGAGTAAGTTTTCTTATTTACTTTAATTGATAATTAGTTGATTCTTCACCAACCTTATGTGATTATATGTCATTGAATCTTTTCATTGCTTCCGTCAGAGTTAAATAATTATTTGGGATTATTGATTGTGAATCTGTGATTACTTATTTGTTTGATTACTTTTATAGTCCCATGAGATCGGTATCTATTAGTCAGGTGCATATACTTTGGCTTTACCTAGAATAAACCCTAGGAAATGATTGGAGATGACAACTCCGTGAAACTTACGAGTCAGAAGTTTTTGAGCCTCTAGAACTAGATCATCTTCACTCAAGGCTACCTTTGAATACAATTTTCAGTTGATTGGAATAAGTTTTGATCTCACGAGACTGTAAAAGCAATCGAATAAACAAGTAATCACAGATTCGTAGTCAATAATTGCAAATAATTAATTAACTCTTACAGAAGCGATGAAAAACTTGTGTGACATATAATCACACAAGGTTGGTGAAGAATCAACTAATTATCAATTAAAGTAAATAAGAAAACTTATTCTAATCAACTAAAAACCGAATTCAAAGGTAGCCTTGAGTGAAGATAAACGCTGTATCACCCTGCCCTCGGATACCCCCGGAGACAGAGTGTTATGAGTGAGACATTGCCCGACAGCTAACCGTGTCAGAGAAATGCCTCACAAGGAGGAAGAAATACTTTAACAAAAACAAAAATACAATAACAACGAATAAAATTTCCATGTATAAAATCAGTACTCTTGAACAAAAGAGTTTAATTAAAAATTCAAAACTAAACAAAATCAAAACTCCGAATCTAAATCCTATCGACAACCTTGCAATGGCTCCGACCTCGCCTTCGACCAACCTCCCACAGGTCCCGAACTATGGCTCCTTTTCCTGAATATTTATAAAATATTTGAAAACGTGAGAACGAATCCCAGTAAGTTGTTACAGTTAAAACAAAGTGTACTTATATGAAAATCCTATACTTAACAAAACCGTACTAAAACGATATAAAACGGAAATGAATTGAGTAAACCAATAAAAACTCAACTTGAATACCAAAAATCATATAATTCTCAGAAAACTCCTCGAAACTTATCCGAGCAATACAAGTGTTCAATCCGTTAAACAATAATAACCCATCCATCCTATACCATCCGAGGGTAATAACCGTAAACATATATAATAATAATAATAATAATAATAATAATAATAATAATAATAATAATAATAATAATAATAATAGAGAGATCTCTCGAATCCGCCCACCAAATACATGGTCTTATCAAAGCTCAGCTTTATGGCCATGCCCGGTTAGGAGTTTTCGTACGCCTGTAATATGGTCTTAAAAGCTATATCCACCGATCTCATTCCGGATTCGTAGGATGAAAGTAAACAATAAAATCATTTATAGAACCATTTGAGAACTGAACACTAAGTTCATTCTTCCGAAATCGTTATATCAAAAATCAATAACTCAACATTCATACGAGCCCCAAGCTTATTACTCCATACTTTTTAAAACTTATAAACCAATGTTTAATAATAAAACCAATATCCATAATAACCCAAATCCTTTCCTTAAAAACATATAAACCATACATTCAATAAAAAAATCTCAACTTACAACATTATCTTATTATATCATAAGCAATAAATCAATTAGCAAACTCCAAACTTAAAATCCAAAAGAATAAACATATACTTATCCTCAAAATATAAGTACAACATTAACATCAACTCTTCTCTTAATTTCCATAACATATTCGGAACTCTTTAAATATCATTAACTTAACAAAATATACAAAAACAACATAAAAAATATTAAGCTTGTATTATATCATATAAACATGTTGAATTCAATTTAAAACACAAGTTAAAACATAAAACTATTATAACACCATTGTATATCAAAATATACCTTCATCATCAATAATACCTATATAAAACATATAAAACATAATAAAATCAATTTGAAAGGGTTAAGTAACCACTTATTACTTGTGAAGAACACTAAATTATCGATGGAGCCAATTCTAATCCAACTAAGCACCAAGCATCAAGTCTCCCTCAACCACAAAGCCAACCCCGAAATTGAAGATAATTCTTTTAGCTTTCTAATAGATCTTTAATCCCCTAATTTGGATATCGGATGAGAAAGTTACAGACAAAAAAAGTAAAGTTGTACAGTGATATTAAGATGGCGATATTCATAGATAATCAAGGACAAACTCCAGAGGAAAGTCGCGATCGTGACTCCCTTTGTTGCTATTATGATTTGCACATGCAGGGGAGTTATTCTAACAGCTCTAACAAGATTTGAACATTGCAACCCCTCCAACTTCCACCAATTCGATCCTTATCCATTATGGACCAATCCTAACATGTTCCTACATCTTCCAACTAATCAAATACATATCTAACCGCCCTAAACCTTTATAAATATCCATCAATACATCAAATCAAAGAAACATTCAAATATAAATTCAAAGAAGATAGATAGAGAGACTTTACTATAGGAGGAAGATGCAAGGAAGCCACACTTGTTTGTGTGATTCCTTTGTGAAAAAAGGGTGCAATCCCTATAAAGTTTTGCATTCTTTCATGTTACATTTTGTAAGTATGTTTGTATGTATATTAAGAGGAGGAGTTAATCATATCCTTTAGGATGATTGTTTGCAAGTCTAAGGCAAAGGTTCCATGGTTTCACAAACTAGGGCAAGCATATGAAAAGATTGAGAACCTTGGATTATGTTTCAATATGTATGATCTTTGTATTATAGAGTTCTTCATTTTAGTTTCTCTAAACTGTTTGTATGTATTGTACACGTTGGGTTTATATGATTGAAATTCTGAATTGTTTACTTTTAATTCTTGTTTCAATGCAATGCATGTGCCATAAGTTATTCATACCTTGTTATATGTGAATTCAGAAGTTGTTCTTGGATTTTGTTGAAAGATGAAAGAATAGAAATGTACATGTATACTTAAATATGGCTTTGTAATCTCTGTTTCAGTGCGTAGCAATAATCAAAATCCATAGTGAAGTATAGAAGACTGAATCCATATGAACTGGGTAGAGTTAATCATATAAATTCCGGTAATGTTCATTAGAATAATCAAAGAACAAATACTCCACCCATGCATGCCAATCTAGGGTTAAATTCATATGATTATGAGAAATAATAATGTAAACAACACCATTCTAAATATACTGCAATTCAAGTTTGCTAAAATGTCGTCTTCATTAGATTTTATTTTTAGTAGACTAATAAAAACACCTTTCAAATTATGATTACCATAGACAGAGTTAAATAAACTTGATAAACCACTGTATCCTTTTTCCTTGTAGGATCGATACTCGGACTTAAAAATCCATTTTATATTACTTATGCGACCCATATACTTGCCGTAATGTGTGAATACATGCCATGTATAGAAAATTTTTACCAGAATATGGTTTTCAGTTGATTGGAATAAGTTTTCTTATTTACTTTAATTGATAATTAGTTGATTCTTCACCAGCCTTGTGTGATTATATGTCATTCAATCTTTTCATCAAATCTATAAGAGAAAATTAATTGTTTGGGATTGCGAATCTGTGAGTACTTGCTTGTTTGATTGCTTTTATAGTCTTATGAGATTGGTATCTATTACTCAGGTGCATATACTTGGATTTTCCTAGACTAAAATCTAGGAAATCATTGGAGCTGACAACTCCGTGAAACTTACGAGTCAGTAGTTTTTGAGCCTCTAGAACTAGTTCACCTCCGAAAAAGGTCTTAACGAAGTAGAGCTTAAACTAGGTCTGTGGATACGCTATAATTGCTTTCTTATTTGCTTGAATTAGGTTTGCAGTTGAGTCCTCTTTGATTGATTGAATTTCTACGTAAGTGCCATCCCCATTAATCATTTAGAAGTCGGGTAAATAGCCTTAAGAGATTGATTGAAGTTGGTACAAATCAAGATAGAAGAAAGATCATTGTATATGTTAATTTAGGTTTAATTTTCAGTTTTGATCGATTTACTTTATTATTCTGCTCAAACATGTTAGGAACCCTAGTAGTTTGGTTGTTGTAGGTACTTTCTTGTGGGATCGATACCTGGACTTTGAAAACTAGATTTTTATTACTTAAAAACAACAGGGTATGCTGCCCTGGAGTTGAGTGATCAGAGCAGTAGTTTTACAGCTACTGCCGACACCTATTATGATGGTTGGTCCAATAGCTAATGGCATAGGTTGTTATTACAATTTGAGGATTATGAAATTCTAAAATTTAAGTGGGAGCATTGAATTTAATTCAATAAAACTTTAAATTGAAATATACCGTTATGCTTAAAATTGATGATTGTCAAATTTAACGCATGGACATAATTTAAAATTAGAATGTTTGGATTTATTTTCCATTGACATGCATCACGATATGTATGAAAATGCACGATAGATATTGTGAGCGGACGACTTAAAAGCGTGCGTGCATGGGCTTAGGAAAATTTCATAAAAGATTGTTTTTAAACATTTTTGAAAAAAAAAATTATTTAAGAGACTCGAACTCGAATCCCTTAAAACAATGACTGGAGTCGCCACCCGGTTCTAAGCTCCACCGGGAATTAAATCACGGTGTCACTCAAATCTTAATAGGAATCCAACAATGCTTACCAGTGATTCGGGTACTGATGAGAACTTATTAATCCTTTTTCTTTAATTCTAAGTTGGTGAATAAATAAATAAAAACATTTACAAATGGCACAAGGCCTCAATTTCTCTTCTTGTTTTAGTGATTGCACATGCATTAGAAAGCAGGTAAAGAAATGCGAAAAAATAAACACAGTTTACAACCCTTCAAACAAGCTATTCTAGGGGTATATTTGTAAAAAAAATTAGGGATCAGGGTAAACTTGCCTAAAATATACAAGAATCTATATGCAATGACAATTGAATAATTTAAATTAAATAAAACATCACAACATATGACCTAGCTAAATCCTACAAAACAGAAAATAATTAATCACACACGAACATGACAATTCCAAAATTCGAACGATTTTGGGACTGTGTTTTTACATAAGATAAAAACATGGTGAATTAGATTTTGATTAATGAAAACACAACTTGGCTTCATTTCCATGCATTACATACAAATGTGGGCCGATTATCCAAAAACTCGAGGTTTCCTTCATTGATTGGTCTAGTGGCCCTAAATCGAAATAATTTGCGAAAATAAATCTATGTCTTAAACAATCATATAAAAGCACAAATATGACGACAATTTGACAACATTAATCCATATTTAAGAGGAATTAAATATAAGGGTTAATTAATACAATCGAAGCATGAATTTAAATCGCATAAAAGTTAAAATAAAATATAAAGTATTTATCATTAAAATGAACATTTAACATTATAAACAAATATTTAATTTTGAAAATAAGTAAATAAAATGTGCAAATATTCAATTTAGAAATAGATAAGAAAAGAGGAAAAATGTTTAATTTGAAAATAAATTTTATTTAACTGGTAATTAATTACTTATTTCGGTTAGTAACTAATGACGAAAATGATTTTACCTATTACCAATGGAAAATGATTTGCTCACTAAATAGCAACGGGAAAACACAAACGAGAACAAAGAAATTATCGATAATAAAATCCGATCATTGACTTAATCAAAATAATTTGGCCAAGCCAAATTGACCAAAATCAAGACTTAATGAAAAAACATGAAACTCACCAAAACATTAAAACAACAGCAATAAGGAAAACCTTATCCCAGTTCTAACTATATTTAGGAAACAAAAAACGTTTAAAATGAAAACCCATTTTAAACAACCTACCATCAAGCAATAAAAATTGAGTAAAAGAACTCGCAATCAAATGAGTAAAAAAATTAGTTTGACTAAAGTAATTGCAAAGAAAAAAATAAAAAACAGTTAGCACCAATTGATAACATCATCGTAGTGAAACATAATTTTGGTGACTGAAAGTCAAAAGAGATATAATAGCTTAGAGATCTTACCCAATCAGAAAGGAAAAATGAAGGTAAACTTACACATTAAATATAAATTTCTAGAAACTTAACATTAATATAGATACAAAATATGGAAACTGACAAAATGAGCAATCATACGCATCACTAAGCTACAATGATTGCATAACAAATCTACCCGAGGTAAGAAGCAATTGAATAATAGAATGTCAATAAAAGAAATCCAGAAAACAATTATAATAAAAGCGAAATAAATATACTCAATATACATAACTGGGGCTTATAAGAATAATGATGATGAACAGGTACACAAAATTGTAGAGGTAAAAAGATCAGGCAGCAAATGAGTGATAATCAGAGCATTTTGTAGAAATAAAGAAATAAGGGTACAATCACCCGAAACATATAACCAAGCGAAATGAACATTAACCAACAAATTAATTTGAGCCAAAAATCGTTCGTAATTTAATTTCAGATTAACAAAACAATGAGTAGAAATTAAAATTAGGTCTCAAGAATACCTATTTGCAATGTTATTCTCCGAATTCGAAAAGCTCCAGAACACTAAGCTCCGTTGTTTGATTTGAATCTGAGTTTTGAATCCATTTTTTTCGAAAACCTATAATGATTGATTTGACTTTTCCCAAAATCCCCTAGCCCTCTCTGTATTTTGTTTATTTTCTAAAGATCCCCTCTAAAACATCCAGCCTACTCTTGATTTCTCTCCCTCAGTGTTTTTTGATAAAAAAATAATCCCCTCTCGACCGATCTCCCTTCTGATCGCAAAAAAAACCCCTTACAAACACATCTCCTCTCATTACTTAAAGTCCCCCAATCCGGATCAAATTGCCCCAAATCGGGAAACCCCAACATGAGGAAGGAAATCTCACCTCTTATGGGAAACAAATAATTTTCCGTTAGGAAGAAAATATTTTGGCATAAATGAGGAAAGATTAACATATCCAAATCCTGACAGTCTCAACCTGCAAATCAGTTTATTTATTTTTTTCCCTCGCTTCCAAAAATAATGTTAATTTGGCCTTTTGCCTTATCGAACAAAATGACATTGTTTTGGCCACAATTTTTTTTAATTTACCTTAGTCAAAACGATGTCATTTGGAAAAAACCCAAAACAATGTCGTTTTGGGTTCTTTTTAATTGTTTTATTTTATGCTAAAAACGATGTTGTTTTGGATATTAATTCCATGTTCTAAAATGTCATAGTTTTATCCTTATCTTTCTTTCCTTCTTCTCTCCTTCCTTCCTTTCCTTCCTTTCTCCTATCCTTCCTTCTTTTCTTTCCATCCTTTTTGTTCGCCATAAAATGGTCTACTAGAAAGTGCACTAGTTCGTTTTGTAGTATATAGGTGAGCTAAGTGTCGTATACCACAGGGAGTAGGAAATTTCGTGAATTTCTTATGAAATCTATGAGATTTAATTAGTTATCAAAAAGGTTGCGAAGTAATAATAACAAGTAAATCTAAAGAGTAAATGTTTAAATGAGATCTTGCATAAAAGAGAAATACAAGAAGCTAATAACAATAGGAAAGTATAGGCTTTTGCCAACACAACCTTAACAGATCTGGGTTACTTTTCCTAACAACTATTGCAAATAAAGGGAAGTCGCATTCCAAGGTTTCTTACCCTCTAGTAACTAGGTTTATCGTTACACCTCACCTAGGTCTTCGATATCTATACCAAGATTGCTGTTATGCCTCACTCAGTCTTCACTCAATCATTATTAACAGCAAGCATTCTACCTATGTAAAAACCCCTCAGCACCTTCTATAAATCACTTGGTCTGTCTCAATAGAGAAAGTGCGTATGGAAGATGGTTCTGTACCCTTAAATCACTTGGTCTGTCTCATTAAGAAGACTACATATACAAGAGGGATCCTACTCTTATATAAAACTTTCTTTTCTCTCCACACAACTTACATTTCATTTATCTGCAACCTCGCTCGGAAACCACACCAGAGCTAACAGGCATGTTAGCTCAGCCTGAAGGAAGACTACTCACTAATAAACATAATTAGTAAAAAATACTTAAAAGAAAAATAACAAATAATTAAAACCGAAAACTTAATTATATTAAAAATAAAAAAGCGTTACTACTACTACTTGATGAATGATCCCCCTTTTCTTCCTACAACAGGAACATATTTATAGAATGTGGAAAGGTAAACTAAAAAGGAAATGTAAACTAAAAAGGAAAGTGATGTGGTGATAGTCAAACCACACAAAATAATAACCAAGTTTAGAAATGTATCTCAGCCACACAAAATATTAATTCTTAAACAGAATAATAATAGGCAATATTTTCCCATCTTTTCCTAAAAATTAGGCTTCCTCTAATCACGTCAGATCTGCCTAAAAATCATGGATTAAGCTCCATCTGCTTCTCTCATCAACCTTTCCTACTGCTTATAAGATTGCCGAAATTCTCTGCTCACTTATCAGCACTACAACCTACACAGAATAACACTTATAAGCTTTGTTTTTCTTATTTCTTTCATTAATTTATACCTTTACATGAATGATTAGTTACTGATTTTAATAGTACAAATTACTCTTATTAAATTCCCCCACACCTAAATGATGCTTGTCCTCAAGCAATCTCAATAAGAATAAAGAACAAATAAACAAAAGGTGTTTTGGATAAAGACAAAAGAAAAAGCGTTGGAACAAATGAGAAGATCAGATCATTTTGAACACAGGCAACAATAGCAATCAAGACTTCACCTACAGCAAACAACCACGTAATTTAGAGCATACAGATTGCATTGACCAAATTTACTAGACATTCCTAAATAACCCTCAACTTTTCATGCAAAAACTTCTTAGAGCAAACTGAATAAACTTCATATTTCAACAAGTTAGCATAAACAAA
>CAOJCR016660394.1:0-11470 GCA_948330485.1 Euphorbia neoarborescens
TAAAGTGTTGTCAAAAAGAGTTGCAAGTATGTATAAAAGTGTTGCAATTGTTATTCAAACCATTACTATAAAAGTGTTGCAATTGTATCTAAAAGTGTTGCAATTGATGTCCAAAACGTTACACTTGGTTACACTTTCACTGATTAAGCAACACCCTTTATTGTGTTGCCAAAGCATATAAAAGTGTTGTTAAATACACCTATAGCAACCTTTTTTCTATGCGTTGCTAAAAAAATAGAAGTGTTGCCATGAGCCACCTTTTGCAAGGAGCAAAAAACCAACTCTTTTTTTTCAGAAAAGTGTTGCCTATTCTTATGCGCCAACACTTAAGCGGCTTTAGGCAATACTTTCAGAGAGTTGCTATAGACCATTTATGGTGTAGTTAATCAGGGTTTGGGAGGAATTGAAAAAGAAAGATTCAAAAGCTTACTGTTTTTCAATCTCCACCAAGTATCCACTAAATCCTGGTGATCTGACCACATAGCAATGTATGAAATACTATAGGCTGTAGATCCATGCTAGCGGAGTCAAAGCTTGATCAAACGTTCACCGAAATCTTACCGAATAGATGAATGAAAGGAACTCTCTTCCTCTCCTAGGGTTTTTTGAAAATGTGCTTCTTCCTTACCCTAATTTCATTCATCCTTCCCTTTATATATGGACTATAGAAACCCTAGTGGGCCTAGGTTATAAAAGGCCATAGGTTCTCTAAGGCCCAATTACTTTGATCTGTCTAATTAAAATCCACCGAATCAAAATTCTATTTTGTAAACTGTTAAATTAAATCAATGCATTTTATTTTAATCTTTCAATGTCACCGAACGGTAAATTAATCAATTAATTTAACTATTAATTAATTTAATTAAATATGCCAATTCTTATAATTAGACTTTAATCAAAATCTAATTATTTCTAATTGCACATATACACTAATTAAATTCCATTCGTAATAAATTAATTTAATTAAAATTCTATGCAATATATTTTATTAAACTATTCACCATGTGTAATTTCAATTAATTCACAATTAATTAATTACCACATGTGAATCTACTAATTAAATATTTTAGATTTAATTATTAATTAAATCAAATATGATTTCTTCAATCCATATTTATTTAATTAACTTGATCCAACCTTATAGACCAAATTATCCGTATCCAGTAGTTCAAAGTGCAAGATCCTTATGGGACTGTCTTTTGGTTGGAAGGAGGCACAAGACCCACAGACTACTAGTGGGTTCTAGCAAACCATACTAGCCCCTAATTAAGACAGCTAGTCGCATCCTCAATAAAGATTAAACCGTCCCGATAGCTGTACTTGTATTACTCCTTGCCAGCTGATATCTCGAGTGTATATAGTAAGGGGTATAGCTCCGTCATCATGCATTACTATCACTTTCTTGATTTAGAATGGATTATTGAAATGAATGAGCTCCCAACTCATTCGGGTGTGGCCACACACTCACAATCCCATTCCACCAAGTGGCCGGTGATATCATCTCAATGGGTGCTGAGTGGCAATCCATTTGACTTATTATGAACATGCACATAGTCACTGGCCCACCTGATCATACCCATATTTGGATCTTGTTACAGTCCCGTTAGGTGTATGTCAAAATGTATGAGATTCCATGCTTATGTTATAATGATCTCAGGCCTAAGAATAAAACAAGTCCAACCCAAGAAACACAGCAATGGTGACTTCACAATATAGTATTTCCTGGACGGATCTATCTAGTACCATGTGGGATCCACATCTACTCGTATCCTTAATTACCTCACAATCAACCGATGCACATGTTTATTATTCTATTCATTCCCGTGACCTAGAACAAACTTAGGATCTATTCATTTACGATTTACAATCATTGGATTCTCCATTTATTACTATATTACAAGATATAGAATAAATGGACTGATGCCTTCATTTCATAACACTTAATGTATATAGTACAAGTAATATTATAACCGTACAATATATAAATGAATGAATGCCTACGAACTAGGGCACACCAACATTATATATGTATGAATATTGATGCAAATACAAGCTAAGATGCTTCTTTTGACGTCTGTTGATGCTTTCTATGACTCGTGGTTTCATCAAGGATAATACACGGTGGTTGAAATGGGAGACCAAGGCCTTCTTGGTTTGATCCCGGGATGGTTGCTTAGGTTACTCTTGTGTGAATGTTCTCTTGGAGTATAGAAATAATTTTAAGATGCTCTAATTTTTTCCTAGACTGTCGGGAACCTCCTGATTTTTACCCCAGCGAGCTGCTCTACTTTTTTCCTGGACTGTCAGGGATGCCCTGATTTTTGTTTCGGTGAGCTGTGGTCCTAACTTTTTTTACTGAAGTGCCATTTTTTGGTTTTTGCTTCAGTGGACATTTTTCTTTATTTTCTATGTGTATTTTTTTTACACACACTGTGGCAGCGTAACTGAATCGAATTAAGCAGACAATGATGTAAAAATTCAAAAATAAATGATGTGTTCAACCATGCACAATAAGTTTTCGAATGCTTTGCTTAAAAGGGTGTTTTTATTTGATGTATTTGTTCACTCATACAAGCACGCATTTTAATATTTCAAGCTAATATGTCAACCAACTGATGAAAGAAAGATGCAAACAGGTGGCAATATGGTATCCATTTTGAAGAACCATATTGTCTTCACTTCCTGTTCTGATGTGCCAATTCTAGAGGGTATCACACACAGTATCTTTTGAGGTGATCCACGTTGACGGGCTAGACACACTCATTAACAACCATTTCCATGAGCTTGATGGCTCTTTTAGAAAGAACTTTCTTAATAGCAAATGGCCCCTCCCATGTGGGTTTTAACGTGCCCCTAGGATCAGTGTGGGATTGCTTCACCTTCTTAAGAGCTAGATCTCCAAATTTAAGTTCACATCCTTGAGTTCAGATCTTCCAGTTGTAAGATTTGGCCATACGATATTGGTACATCTGCAAGTGATCCAGGACCTTTAGCCATTTTTTGTCAATCAGTGATAGCTGTTCATACCTTGCCTTTGCCCATTCTTCTTTAGGTAACTGTGCTTCCAAGGCCACCCATAAAGACTTCACCTCTCATTCGACTGGAAACACCACCTCCATACCATAGAGTAAGGAATAAGGTTTCTCACCCATGGGAGTTTGTACACTTGTCCTGTATCCCTATAAAGGCAACGGTAAATTTTTTGCCCAGTCTCGATATCATTTTTAAGAGTATCTTCTTTATGGACTTATTTGCTGCTTCTACCGTGCCATTTGCCTGTGGCCGATAAGGAGATGACTTATGATGCTCAACCCTCGCTCTTGTAATAGTTATGCTGTGACGCCTTAGAATTGTACCCCATTATCTGTGACTACATAGTGGGGGAATTCCATATTAAGAGAATATGTTCTCTTCTATAAACTTGGCCATATTTTTAGCAGTTATTTCAGTAAAGGATTCAGCTTCCACCCATTTGGAGAAGTAGTCGACTGCCTCCACAACGAAGTGATGCCCATTTGATGTCGGCGGTCTGATTTCCCAAATAATATCAATTCCCCATGCTGCAAAGGGCCATAAGGTGGCATGGTTTTGTAGTTCAATCGATGGAAGGTGGTTGAGATCTCTATATATCTAGCATTCATGGAATTTCCGTACTTCATTAATATAGTCAGCTTATAGAGTAAGCCAAAAGTATCCTTGCCTTAAGATCTTCTTTACCAGAGCCAACCTATTCATATAAGGTCCACACACCCCTTTATGGACTTGCTCCATGACATGTTTTGCTTTCGCTTTGGACACACATCTCAACAGTAGCCCATTCACCATTCTCATGAATAGTTGCCCTCGTATAGCTTGAACTGAGCTGCCAACTCTTGTAAGGAGATTTTGTCGACCGAGGTAGCACCTTTTGTGTGTTGTCCTGTCCGTAAGAACTGTAAGATATCTGAATACCACAGATTCCGGTCCATTGCCATAACTATTTCTATTGACTTTTATTAGAATGTTACCTTGGAGGTTTCCAAGATTAGAGGTTGGATAGGCTGCAATAACGGGCTGTCCCACATGGAGGACAACATATCCAGTGCATCTACCATCTGATTCTCTTCCCTTGGTACATGTCTGAATTCACATTTGCAGAATGTGTTGGCCTTTTCCCGTATTGATTCTATGTAAGGCCGGAGAGTCTCTTCTTTAATTTCCCAATCCCCGTTGGCTTGCCTGATGACCAAGGCTGAGTCACCAATTACCAAAGCTTCTTGTGCCCCTAATATGATGAGAGATTCCAACTCGAACAAGCATACCTCATATTTTTCCCTAATATTGTTCATGAGGAACTCGAGCCTCATTGAAAGTGGGATGATTTCGTTCTGAGGTGTCGTGATGATTACTCCGAACCCCGTGCCTCATCGATTTATTGCCCCATCAAAGAACATTATCCATCTATCTAGTTCTACCTCGACTGCTGCCAATTGCTCATTTGGGAACTCTAAGTCTTCTTCCTAGGTCGACTCCAAAGGTTGATTAACTAAAAATTCCGCTACATCCCTTCCTTTTATCACCTTCTTGGATATATACACCACATCAAACTCTAACAATAGCAGCAACCATCTTGAAAGTTTTTTGGTAAGGACTGGGGTTTGAAAAAGATATCTCATTAGGTCAATCTTTGCTACGGCTTGAATCTTGTAGGACTTAAATAGTGGCAGATCTTGTTGGTAAGCCATACCATTTCGGCACAGGTTTTCTCTATAACGGTGTACTTGACCTCGTACTCCAATAGTTATTTTCTCAAGTAGTATATGGGGTTCTCCTTCTTATCCTCCCCTTCTTGTGCAAGCATAGCCCCAACAGCGGTATCCTCGATGGCCAAGTACAGGATTAGAGGTTTCTCAGGTGTAGGAGGCCTCAACAATGATGGGTTCAACAGGTACTCTTTGATTCTCTCAAAACCGACTTGGCATTGATCATTCCACTCTACTGGCTGCTACTTTATGAGAGGTTTGAAAATTAGTTGACAAACTATTGTTAGCTGACACGCATTTCGTGGTAGTTGAAAACTACTAACTAAATCGCTCACTAAAGGACAGTGTACCTTGTCGCTGTCAAGTAATAATCCTGATAAGTACAGGTATCGAATCCCACAGGAAAGTATCCACAATCACCAAACTACTAGGCTTCTTAACGTGTTTGAGCGAACAGATAAATTGAATAAAGTGCAAAAAAATAAATCTAAGCTACTCTAAATTAATAGTGATCTTTAAACAATCTTTATTTATACTGAATTCAAAAAAACAATGTAGGCGGCGAGTCTGATCTACGTATATTAATGGGGATGGCTCAATTTGGTCAAAATAAGGTCTGACATACAGAAATTAATAAACCCTAAATATGCAGATTAAAACAACTCAAACTAGCGACTCTTGGTCCGACTATACTCCCTAGCTGTATTTCCTTGATTAGAGGCTGTCTAGCTCTAGAAATCAGAAAATAAGAACCCATATGTTTCACAGAGTTGTCAATTCCAATGGTTGCCTAGGTTTAAATCTAGGTAAGGTTGCGGATATGAAATCGGTTAAATTGGGACTTTGTAAGACTAGTTCAAAATTGCAAAATCAAACACACAACTGAATTAATAATAAACATACAAATCGAAACCAAAATTAAACAGAATTGAGATAGAAATAGTTAATGAATCAATCAACAATAAACAGGTTGTAAGCTCACATCAAATTAAAGAGAATAAAGAAAAGTAAACTTATGCCCTAATTCAATTTAATCGGATCTTAATGATTTGTAAATACTGAAGGAGAACCGCTATAAAAATGCCAAAATTCAACTAAGAACTTACGAATCACAAACGGGGAAGATTTTGTATATGATACGCGTGTAAAGTACGCATATTAGGTATACTAATAAGGTATAAATCATTTATATTTTGTGTTGTTTAATGTTTACTTGTGGGTCATTTTAATAGAAAATACTTCTTTTGCAAGGTTAAGGAGCAAAATACTTGGAAAAAGATATCTCAATATGATTTAGGAAGATTCAGGACAAATGGACGAGAAATGGATAAGAAATGGATAAAAGAGGAAAAGAGAAGGGAGAAATGGCATCTGATTGGTGCTTGAAACTTCATCTAGCAACTTGGGAGTAGCTTTTAAGGTACCTAGAGGCCGAATTTGGCAACACTTATTATGAGAAAAGTTGAAGATAATTCTCTTATCTTTCCATTGGATCTTTAATCACCTCATTCAGATATCAAAAGAAAAAGTTACAAAAGAAATAAGTGAAGCTATACAGTGCTGTCCACATCATGCCATTCATAAAAAAATCAAGCCCAAACTTCCAGCAAGGAGTAGCGATCATTGTCACGATCGCAACTTGCATCTGTATGGTAGTTAGTTCTAATGGCTATTTCATGAAACGAACGTTGCAACACCCCAAACTTGCACCAAATCTACCCTTATCCATTCCTAACCAATCACAACAGATCTTATCACCCTAAAAGCAATCAAAAACAACTGTAACTACCCTAAAATTCTATAATTAGCCATCAATCCAACATTTACAGCACACTTTTAAGGAGAGAAAAAAATACACTTTACATAAGATACGTTCTTCGTTCACTATAGGAGAAAGATGCAAGGATGCCACGTCCTAATGGGATTGTGTTCTTTCTCTGCGGATAAGGGATGTAATCTCTAAAAAGTTGCATTCTTTCTCTTATACTTTGCAAGTATGGTTTATATGAGTATTTAGAAGAGAGTTAATCATACCTCTAGGTTGTATTTGTTTGCAAGTATATTGCAAGAGTTTCTTGGTTTGACACACTAAGGCTAGCATAAGAATGATTGACAACCTTTATTTATGTTAGATTATGTATGATTCTTGTATTATAGAGAGCTTAATCATATTTTTCTCTAAACAGTTTGTATTGATGTATAAATTAGGTTATATGATAAGATGTTTAATTGTTTACTTTAAATCTTTGTTTCAATGCAAGGCATATGGCATGAGTTAATTATACCTTGTTATATGTTGGATTTAGAAGTTGTTCTGGAGTTCTATTGAGATATAAAATTCTGGAAATATGCATGTACGTTTAAATGCATGAAATTGGTCTTTGATAAACTATGTTGTAATAATCAAAAGATGTAGTGTATTATTGGTTTGTTTCTTACATGAATTGGGTAGAGTTAATCATAGCAATCCCAATGTAATTCATTGCAATAATCAAAGAATGAATGTTTGATCCATGCATGCCAATTGAGAATTGAATTCATATGACTATGAGGAATACCAACGTAAGTAACAGTGTTCTAAATATTCTGTGATTCACACTTGCTAGCATCATCTTCTTTAGTTTAAATTTTCTGTGGATTAGTAAACAAAACCAATCTCAACTTTAATTACCATTGACTGAATTAATAAGCATGAATATCCGTTGTGTTTCTTTTTTCTCTTAGGATTGATACTCGGACTTAAAAATCCATTTATACTACTTGTGTGACTCGTATACTTGCGGTAATATGTGAATACATTCCACATGTAGAAAATTCACACCAGTATACAACACGCACGTCAACCTTTATTGAAGAAATTGAAATCCGAATATAGACCCTAGAACTGCTAATTCGTCTTAAGTAAAAATCCAACAACTCGTCGAGTTATACATAGAAGTATAGTCAAAATAAAATTCGTCTTAAGTAAAAATAAAATTCGTCTTAAGTAAAAATCCAACAACTCATCGAGTTATACATAGAACACGCCGAGTTATGAGTTTGCTGCCTTGGAACATGCCGAGTGTTGTAACTCCCAACGTTTTATGCTTATGCCAAAATCCAAATTCTTCAATCACATAAGAACACATGCGGTTATAAGGAAACATGGTGAGTTGTGCTCCTTTCCTTCGATAGTTTCTGATTTACATTGCAGCATGCCAAGTTTCAAGGTGTAACACGACGAGTTCTTCCACTTCCACTTAACACGTCGAGTTTGATGCACTTCTTCCTTAGTCAACTTCAAATCTTTATAACTTTCGTATCCAAACTTTGATTTCCATGATCTTGGACCCGTTGGAAAGCTCGTAGCATGAATTTTATCTTCTCTTTTATGCATATCTCCAAAATCTACCTCCAACAGCCTCAAAATCAAATCCAAAGATCCTTACTTCTTTTTACTCCAAAGTCGGACTTTATTTCCCCGTTTCTTTCTTTTCCTTATCTCAGGTCTCAATCCCTACACTGTCAAGCTCAAGAAATGGGTAAAATTATACACATCCTTGGTCTCAACGACCTTTGATCGAAATAAAAAACAAAATTAACAATAGAATAACAAAATATACACAAACTAAATGCACACGCAAAAGATAAGAAAAATGCATGAAATGTACATAAGAATGCCAAATATCAGTGAAATAATTCATCAATAAGTTTCCAGTACTCCTAGAATATAAGGTAGAAATCGACCCTATTATTAGCCTCGCTATGGACCGTCTTACATATTGTGTGATCCTAGGAACAACTTCACTTCTTTCTCTGTCTTTGGAGAGGGCATATCTCTGATTGCAGTGATCTTATCTACATCCATCTAGATCCCTCTTTGACTTACTAGGTTCCCAAAAACTTTCCAGAAGTCATACTAAACAGATACTTTTTTGGGTTGAGTTGGAGATTATATCTTTTGATTCTGATTATAAATCTATCCAAGATGGAAGGATGATCCTCTCAATTCCCCATTTTGACTAACATGTCATCAACACAATTCAATCTCTTTGTGGATCATGTCATGCAACAGTATGGTGACATCTCTCTAGTACGTGGCCCTGTATTTTTCAACCCAAACCGTATAACTCTGTAGCAATAAGTGCCCCATTCTGTAATGAAAGCTGTCTTTACCTCATCCACTACATTCATCAAGATCTGATTATACCCAAAGAAACCATGCATGAAGGAGTACATTGATGCTCTTGTATCACTATCAACCAGAACATCTATGTGTGGCAAAGGGAAGTCATCCTTCGATAAGGCCTTATTTAGATCCTGATAGTCGAAGCATACTCTAACCCTACCATCCTTTAATATTGGACAACCATTATAGGTAGCCAACTACTTCTAGGAACTTAGCCTGGATGTGTTTAGCCACTTCCTCTTTGACTTTCTCGGCCCATTCTGGTCTCATTCTCCTCAACTTCTACTTTACTAGTTTAAGCTTAGGATCCGTGGGAATTTGGTATTTTGTTATCTTTATTTCAACACCCAATATATCTTCATAGGTCTAAGCAAGTTCCCTAACATGACTTTCCAGAACTTGGATCAACTCCCACCGTTCGCTGGGTAAGAGGTCCTTTGCAATGGATACCATCTTTGGGTCATCATTTGTTCTTAAATTTATTTCATGCAGTGTTGTGTCATAGATGCTAAAAATGTTAAATGAATGTTTGTATGCATACACAGAGCCATTAGGGAAAAATCCTACAAGTAAGCAAAGTTAGATTCCATTTCGTTGAAAGCCTTAAAGGTGTAATTGTTCACATCATATATAGAGGAAATAGTTATAAGAAAGTCTTCCTCCTCCACAGGCGGTGGGGCTTGATCAACAGAGTCTTCCCTAGTAGCTTCCTTCTGAACCTCTTCTCTTCAGCCACGGTCTTGCCCGTCTCAAACATCTTCTCGAGCTCTTTTATTACTCTCTCTAAGACACAGGCTCATGCTTCAGCAGAAATGATCTTCTCAGAGTGGATAGTAAGTTGTCCTTCATCAGGACTGCTAATTACTTTGAGAGTTCATCAATGGCCTCTCTCTCCTTTTGGGTCATACTAGCCATTGGGTCTTTTGTCGCTTTTTCAAAGCGAAGCATCATCAGAAATGGGCCCTTCCCGTAGTTTGAGTAGTCTATGATGTCGGAGAAGATCTCAAAACCCAGCACCTCTTTACCTTTAACTTTGATGGGCTTTGGGTACCCACTATATGATCCTTCAATAACTCAGACAAAAAAGTTCATCAAGTCCTTTTTTCGTATCTGGGATCCAACAAAGAGTCTTTATCATCACATTCAGCCCTCATGTACCCCAGACCTTTTGGGTTCATTTTCCCCATATTGATGTCAAATTCACTCATTACTTGCAAATTAATGCCCAATCCCTTTTCGGGCACAAAATTCCTCTTGGCCATAAACTGATGAACCCACTTTGGGATGTATGGGAGAGGTACATTCTTGTGAGAGACAATAGCTACTTAGAACCCAGTCATTGGTTGTTCAATAGCACTCAGAGAAGCTACCACAGAAGGCTGGTCGGCTTCCAAGGTCACAATTTGCCCCCTGAATGGTATCTTAACTTTCTGGTGGAGGGTTGAGGGAACACCTCTAAGCGGATGAAACCATAGCCCTCCCAAAAGCAGAGAGAAAGTCACTGATTTATCAATCACAGTGAACTCTGATGATATGTGCAAAAGCACATACATATTGCACACTTTTCATATGAAATAAGGCATAAACTCTATATTTGATAGCATTTTGGTCTAGATTGATGGTTATTGCAGGGAATTGATCTTGAAAGCTTTAAATGGACTTAAGGAAGAGTTTTGCACAATTGGAGCGAATCAAGGATAAAAAATGAGAGAGTTGAGCTAGCCATTGGATAGAAGGTCATCGCGATCGCGACGGTCCTGGGTCGCGATCGCGACATTACAAGGCAAGAAGGAGAAGAGGCATGAAAATGAGCATCGCGATTGTGACACTCCTTGTCGTGATCGCGACACCAGCAGTAATAGAAGTTACAAAACGGTTCATTTTAAAAGGGAGCAGGGTTTCAGCCATTCACAGCCATTCGAAACCGTCCTAATCTCCGCCTACCATTCACAAACACCCCTGAAACTCCTGCACCACTTAGATTCTTCCTCAACCACTCATTAACCCTATAAATACCACATTAATTCATCATTCTATAGACATTATTTTGCATGTTTTCGAAAATTCAATCTTAAAGAAAGAGAGAGGCCATCTTTGCCAGGGGAAAAGCACGGATTCTAGAGGATATTCAAGGAGGAGGATGAAGGCTTCACTCACCTAGGGTATTTTCTCACTTCTCCGAGGGGAATACAGCTCTTCATGGGTTGTATTCACCCTTCTTTGTACTTATTTTCTGTATTTCAGTATTAAGCATGTGTTTGTGTGTTCTTTTGTTGTATTTAATCTTCCTGGGATAAAAGTGACGGATTCTAGGGTATAGTGCATGAATGATTGACAACCATTTTTGTATTATGTTTACACAAGATTGAATTCAATGAATACAATTTATGTTCTGTTTATTCTAAACATTTTCTTACTGAAGTTTATTGAAGTTAGAATGTAGGATTGTTTGATTTTAATTATTCACTTTCTGAGCATGACTCTTTACTTAAATGTAGAACATATATATGTGTTAATCATACCATATATGTGTAGAATCAGTTTGGATTTTGGTGTTAAT
>CAOJCR016668353.1:0-13744 GCA_948330485.1 Euphorbia neoarborescens
AGAACCAGACATAGGAGTGGAATTCTGTCGTTCTGGCAGTTTTTCAGCCATTTGCTTCAACTGTGACACAATGTATCCTCAATGTTAAAAACATTAACTTGTTAGGTCAAGTAATAAATGAATAGCCAATCAGTTATCTAACCTGATGCCAACAACCAACACTGCCCCCACTAACCTCTCTCTCTCACTCGTACACACACACACACGCGCGCACGCACACACAAACAAGCACACACAAAATGGAAATGAGGAAAGCCAGTTGATTCAAAAAAAAATTTTAGTTCATTCACTTGAAGAGTTTCTCTTGCACAACCAGCCTTGATATAAATGGGACTTCTTTTTCTTTAATATGTTGCTGTCCTCTTAATGCCTGGAGTGCATTCTCATGTCTCATAAATTGACAAACTTTACTCTTAAGTACCAGGCATACAGATCATACCATTTGAGCGAGAAACAAATACAATGGATTGATGTCAAGTAATAACAATAAAAAAATATAAATATTAGTTTAAACAGGCTGATTCCTCTAGTCTCACCAATCAAACATTCAAAAAATTAAACTATCTCTAACCAAAGCATTACTTTTTTGAGCAGGAGTTAACTTAATTTGATTAAACTAACACAACAGCTGCCCTCTTTGTTTACTCTTTGCTTTGAATTACTTTCAGGAACTAAAATAGAATGTTGAAAATTCTTATTGTTCTTGCTCAACTGATAAGTTTCAAGCTTACCACGAATAACTCAAGATAAGCCATTCCAAATGCAATAATGTGAGAGTAGAGAATAATGACCAAATCTATCCTTCAAAAAATTATTTCATTGTTTTATAAAAAATAATAATAAAAAAAAAAGAGTATTGCGACAACAACAAAAAATTGCAAATCATATTGCTCCTTCACAAAATCATCGACCCACAGCCTCTGAGGGCCATTTCAGAATTTAAGATTCAGTTTTCCAGAAATGGTTCATCAGAAGATCTACCATTCAGTGTCTCTGACTTCTGTTCTTATCAACAGCTTCTTTTAAAGCCAAATTGAGGTAAAGAAAAGTTGGCCACTGCTCCAAACATAAACATAAAAAGGAATTCAGCATGTCAATTCTGTATCCTACCTGAGCAGTAAGAGACTTGATAACTTCCTTTGCAGATTTGCGCTTTTCGGCTTCATCCGCTGCTATGGCAGCCACCTCCTTTAGTTGCCTTGATTTCTTTTCGAGTTCAGCTTCAAGTCGACAGGACTTGGCAGTTAGATCATCTACCTATATTGTAATTGTAATCAAATTTACTCAGCATATAACCCATAACAATGATAATATACCAAGGAAAACATTAATAACTGTAAGTAAATGGATAAAAGGCAAGTGCATATTAATAATATTAGTGAGTGCTCTTCATTAATATCTTAAATAAATACCTCATTATGCAACCTACATAAATGAATCAGGACATCTCATCTTCACTTTTGTTCAGATGGCTAGCAGAATGATGAATTCTAACAAATAAAGTATGTTCAAGGTAAAAGGTATTTGATACTTTTTCCATGTTAACAAACTTGAGCCTAACACCTTCTCTATTTGGTTAATTATCATCCCAACGTAGACATCTACAGGTGACATCCAATACCATACTAGCAAACTAGTTAAAACCATGTGAACTAACTTGGGACTTATTTCCATTTTGTAACAGTGCTTAAACCATGTGAACTAACTTGGGACTTATTTCCATTTTGTAACAGTGCTTTGTAAGATGGAGGATTCCTAGAGTTATAAAATAGCTATCTGAATATGTCATGACTTAACAAATTGGACTAATACCACATCGTTCACTTCTCTTTTCTTCGTGCAAAAGTGTGATAGTGCGTGTACTTAGGGTGGGACCATTTCATTTCTGTGAAAGTCAACTTATTCTTCTTTTTTTCGTAGTAATGAATCTGAACTTTCAGATTTTAATTCAATTCCAAAAAATCAGACCAGACATGGAAATATGTGTATATCTTCAACCACATGGAAGTAAGAAAACGTATAATCAATAATGGAACCTCAAAGTGGATTGATTATGGGTGAAAAAAGCAACCTCCTTGGGTAGATTCAAAGTTCTATTTGAACTTTGGAGAACTTGTTTGCTAATTCTTGCATGATTTTAGAGAAAGAAGTAGAAGCAAATAATCAAATTTAAAACCAAAGCAGTCCAAAAGTTATTCAGAGGAGAACATTGAAGACTTAATAAAGGAATGCAGAGCTTTTTAGTAAATACAGACCAATGACCACATAAAGTAACTAAATTGAAGGAGCAAGACTCTCTTGAGTCTCATGCTCTACAGATTTCCCATGGACTATGTAGTAGCTCAATTCAGAAACTCAATTCACAAAACAAATCATCAATCCAAGTAAATTAATAATTAAGAACTAAGCAACTAGGTTTTCTCATACTAACACCTGAAATCTCCTGAGTATGCTTGACATATTGCCTTTTAACCTGAAGGACGGCATCTTTAGCAAGCACAAATTAATTGGGGATTGGGGCAGTTGTTATTTCAACAATTGTGGTCTAATCTATATTGAAGTGAGGTTATATAATTATAAGAATAAAATTTTGACTTTGAACCGAATAAAGGTTATGGGAAAATTTCTGATATATCATATCGCTTTTATATATCCCATAAATCAAGCTAAATGAGCATTTTCCGTGATGGACAATGGCTTACCGTAAAGCATAGAAACATTATGTGCAATGATAACGTAATGCAGCATTACAAATGAAATCATAACCCTCAAAGATTCAAAGGCCTTGTGTACCAGATAATTTTGTGTACGTTTCCAGAAAGAAGAAAGAGGGAAACATCTAAAATCCTAAATCTCCTTTTATTCTCCTTAAAGGAGAACCTCAAACTAATTTTCTTCATTTTGTACATTAGTATGTGGAAGTTTCACTGAGCATAAATCTTGGAACTGTGCAATGGAATCAAAAAAATTATAATTGAGTTTTAATAACAGTATTAATGTTAATTTTTTGCTTTTTGAAATGTTATTGTTATCTTTGTTCACTAAAACTGAACTAAACTAAATAATAAACTATGATGATATCGATCAAACATTTTCGTCATAATTCAATTTTAGAATTACATGAAACCATTAATGATCGTATAAATGTTTATAGATCATACTTCTCTAAATAATCACATTAGCGCTCTAGTTGAACTATACGTGCATTGTCAATTTATATGATATAATAATAAACAAATTTTCTTATGAAAAAGTATAATTTATCAATACTATATACATACAATAAAATTATCATGTGCGAGCGTGTACATATATACACAAATATTTTATTAAAATCATGGAAACGTTGCTTTATAATTCAAATATTCTAATATGAAACCAAAAATTTCATGTTGGCAGATGCTACGATTTTAATAAAATATTTGACAATAAAAATTATTTGCAAAGCATCGAGACAATAATTTTATTATCGTTATTATGAATTCTTGTTTTAAACGGTCTTGTTTAAATTTATTTCAAACTCTACATCAGAAGATTAAAACGTTTTGCATAATTTGAGATTTTAGATTTATGCCACTGACATTGTTTTATATCAATTCCAAACATTCAGCGATTTTTGTAACAGCTTTATATCAGTTCCAGGCATTTGAAGATAATGACATACTTTTGTTTCGAATATTTTCTGTCCTTTAGATTGTCCTGATCATTCTCAGTTTTTTACAAACAGTTATTCGCTAAAAGACAGTAGTAAATGTTTTTTAGAAACAAGAGAAGATTTGTTTCTTTAATTCCCAAAGTAAAACCTAGTACTACCACTAGGAAAAAAAAAAGTGACCAACAACGATGTCTATCAGAGAATAACAGCACCACTATGTTCCCTTTAAACCATTGAAATGTCTTTTCTTTTCTAGTCTGGATCCCTATATTATGCAAATCAAATCGAGAAATATTGGAACTTCATTACATTTACATAAATGTATTTATCTATATGGTTGCAAAGGAAAAAGGAAGTAAGAAAGAAACGATTCAGACAATAAAGAAGTAGTTGATTGGATGAAATACCTGTGCCTTTAAACTTGCGATTTGATCACTTGAATCGCCATTACTATGCCTCGAATCATCAAACGATAATTGAGTGGGACTCATTCTTCCTTGAAAAGAGGGTGCTCCCTGAAGGGTTGTTTTGAAACTAGAAGCTGGATCAGTGAACAGTTTCTTTGCTGTTCCACCAATAAAAAATGGTAATTTCAGTGGACTTGAACTTCCTAACAACCAGTTTCCTTTTATGACAGGCAGAATGTTACTAATTTCTGATTCAGATCTTCTGTCATGCGTAGAATGAGAACTTTCAGCAATGCTGACTGACTCCACAGATGAAAGTCTGGAGAGTTGCCCCTGTAGCATGGAACCCAGATTCTCTTTACATACTGTGCCATTTGATTTTTGGCTCGTATTTCCAGGTAAAACATTTGGACTTCTTGCAACTGAACCATGTTCTGTTTCCTTCCTTAGCTTGTTGAAACAATCATCACACACCCTATGTGGTTTGTTCATGTTTGGAGCTAAAGCAGCTTTGAGAGATTTTTTGCTGCTACATGCTTTGCAGAAGACAAGACCACAGTTATAACAGTTGTGGCGCTGTCTTCTAAAACCAAATGGATTATGGCAACCAGAGCATATTGAATGATCAGCGCTTAAAAACCATCTGTGGGGGCATATAATAGCAGTAAAATTAGAACCACAAGCTACAGCCTTCACTTGCTTATCTCTTAGAAAACCAACAAGGGTGGGTGTATCTCGGTTCTCATTGTCTCCATGGCCTAATTGTCCATTAGTGCCCTTTCCCCAAGTATAAACCTCTGCATTGGAAGTCAAAACTGCAACATGATAAGAACCGCATGAGATCTCCTCAACAAAATTTTTTGACATTTTACCTCCAATAATACCAGGAATCTTTCCTGTAGCTTTTGGGCATCCAAGTTGTCCATAAGAAGTACTACCCATTGTATATACTTGCCCTGATGATGTGAGGGCGACTGTTAGATTATGGCCACAAGCCACCTGGCAGACATTTACACTGTCAAGTGCAGCTACACACTGAGGAACAAGTCTAGGTTCTTCATCACCATGTCCAAGACGGACATTATCTCCATCTCCCCAGGTGAAGAGTTTTACTGATGAACAGAAATCAGAATCTTCTTGACAAGATGATTCACTCGTCACTTCAACTGCAGCAGCAGTGTGCCAAACACCACAGGCAACCTTTTTAGTCTTTAACCCACTCAAGGATTTTACTTCCCTTGGCATTCCTGCAGTACTGCGATCTCCATGGCCAAGGACACCAAAAGATCCATCTCCAAAAGTAAAGAGCTGACCAGAAGATGTCACAGCAGCAGTATGCCAAACTCCACATGAGATAAATGATACATGTAAACCATCCATGTCACCGCCTACTTTTTTAGGTATCCAATGACTAGCTTCACTACCATGCCCAAGAACACCACTATTATTAACTCCATCACCCCATGAATAAAGATCTCCGGACAGCGTAACGGCACAAGAGTGGTGCTCTCCACATGCTACTGATTCAATATTCATGCCGGCCAGTGTGTGTACAAGTTTTGGGTTAGGAACATCAACTTCGGCACCATGCCCAAGTTTGCCTCCTGATCCATCCCCCCAGCTGAACATCTCACCTTGTCTAGTGACCAGCACAGCATGTCTGCCACCACAAGCAATATTATTGACATCTAGAACAAGTTTGGACTCCAATACCTTTGGAAGGAAAGCATCCACCTTGCAACTTGATGACTGCCCTATTTGGTGAAAACCACTGAGTACTCCATCACCAGTACCTTCTCCCCAAAAGAAAACATCACCCAGGGCATCAAAATCTTCGTGATATGAACCCTGGCTGGATGTACTTACTGCACTTGATAAACTGAATCTAATTGTATTCTCAGAAGCAGAAGCAGAAGCAGAAGCAGAAGCAGAAGCAGAAGCAGAAGCAGTTGTACAGATATTTGAGTTATCTACACATGCTGCTGTTAAGTGGCTATATGGACTAGAAAGCATTTCTGCTTGACTTGGACTCTTTACCTGGCCAGTATAAGATACGATGTCATAGAATGCCTTCCCCAGTCTATTTTGTGGCATGCCCTCAAGGGGTACCTGATTTCCATGACCATCTCCTTTCCGCAGTTCCTGTGGTAATTTGTATACATAAAAGAAAGGATAAGAATGAATAGAAATTAGCTGTAAATGACTCCCAGGAACAAAAAACTTTGTAGAAAAATCAATTATGAATCGTCACTGAACCCTTAAATCTTTGTAAAAATAATAGAAAAAAGACAGCTACGAACAGATGATGAAATTAATCTAGGAGAATGTCTTCGTAAATGAGGCTGTGGACTATCTGATGGTGAAGTTTCATTTCTTGAATCAAGTTTCCACTTGCGCTGGTGGCTACCACGAGTAATGAGCGCCTTAAGGCCAACAAACCAAACTTCTGCTTCATCCTTGTCTTTACATATCTGTCCATAATGGTGTCCATCCAAGAGATATTATTACACAAAATTTCTAATACAAGTACTGAATGTTGCACACCATATTTACGAAAATACAAAAAATAAAAAGGAGATTCCAAAATCCTACAAGGTTTAAAAATTATTTTGTGAATGTACATGAATCACGAAGGGTGTAACTCACCAAATCCAGAGACCTGTCATTGTATATAAGAGAAAATGACTGGTATTCTTTTTCTGGACGAGGATAACGCTGAAATATTGCCTGAAGAGAATAAAGATATTGAATACTTGTCAGATTTGAAGATGGATAATTAATGGAAGAGAAGACATCATACAGAAGGAAAAAGAAGTACTAAATGGACCAAAAGAAAGAATATCAGCCAAATGTTGAAAAAGAACAATTCAAAAAAAATTTATCTGCATATTAACTTCAAACAATGCAGAGCATGTCTTTGAAATGTAATAGAAAATATCGAATTAAAAGCCTAAGTCCATTGCTCAAAATCTTCTAAGAAAATTCAAATTATGTGAACTTACAGTACGTTGTCCCGGAATAATTTTTGATACTTGACTAAGCTTTAGCTGCTTCTCTTCTTTGCCAGAGTACCATACCAATAGATGCTCATCCTAAGATACGGATCCAACATAAGTAAATTGAACTGATAAAAACAAAATTCATCCGATTGGCATCAAAAGAACTAAATTTAACTATCAGGACATATGAGTTTGTTTCACATTATTGAGCTTAATGAACACACGATGAAGGACCCATGATTCACCACCATCCAGTATCAACAATTTTGGATCCCTATAATTCTTTACATTTCTTAACACTTTCATCCATGAAGACTTAACCACACATAGCCACAGAGCACTGGAATCAAATTCTTAGACAACTCTGGAACTTTTCTTGAGGAATGTTTGCAGCCCAAAACCTTGCCTCAGATCATTTCAAAAACATTTATCTATGAACTGCTCCGTCAAATACAACAACCAACCTTTCATTGTTAACTTCTTATGTACTGATAATGATAATGCTAATGCTGGTTGACAGCAATTATGTACTTATAATCACATATTAAGGAAACAAAAATCAGATACAAAAATTTCTGGTTATAAATAAATTATGGATACAGCGGAAAGATGGGAATGGCAATAGGTTGGTTGACCTGTTGCTAAATCAATTAAATTTTACAACTAAGGAGTGCAAAAATATACTCGTACACATTTCTATGAGCGCGCTGCAGGTATTCTTTTTTCCTGTTATTCAAAAGCTTATGGGACTTTGAAACACGATAATATCATGTTTATAGCAAAGAGCACTTACATTTGAAAGTTGAAATGGACAGAATTTTGGCTTTCCTCTACGTCCATACTTAAGCAAGTAAGCCCCTTTCTTTAGTGCTGCAATGGCCTGCAACAAAGAGTTTGGTCCATGAACATATGTAACTGTGTGTAGACAGGAGTCTCTGTTCATCTACTGCTAATATATCATCGTCACGGATGTAATACAAACAGATATCCCATCAATCAAATTGCACTATGACCCCAAAAAAGATGTAAAATTAAATTAGTGTTTGACCAATGACTTGAGAAGTAATAATTCTTCATAACAAATGGTAAGAAGTAGCAATGCATTTTCATGGATTCACAAAATTGTAGAAGAAAAATGTTAGGACACAAAAGTAAAAAAGCCATAAGCTCAGATTACAAGAAAACAATTTATGCAATTGAGAGAAAAACTTTTCCCGACTATGTTATGAAGATGAAAGTTAGAGTAAAATCAAGGGGAATAAATGGAAGCAATCAAGTTAAACCTGGTCGATATCCTTTTCAGCAGGACCCACTCTCTGAGAATCAGCCATTCAAATTGTTGGACTGCTGTAGAACCAATGCCCATTTGAAAATATATACCAGGTAAACCAATAGGCAACGATGCGCCGTGAGGTCACTGCCATGACCTCGTTCCATTTCTAACCCATAATACTAAATTTACCTCCAGAAGACGAATGTCCAACTACTATTTTAACTTTTAAAGCTTCAGAAATCTCGTAGAAGAAGCCTGAAATTAGCGAGCATTAACTCGAAGGAAGCTAAAACACTCCATCGGAAGAACTCAAAACCCTAGCAATGAATAAGCGTATTCAATCCTAACAAAAGAAAAACTCTTCAATTTGGCAAAGTATCAACAGGAGCTCAGCATCCAAATGAAAATGATTAACCAATGAATGAAATGAGATCAAACGAAGAAATAATTTTATATAAAAGGGAGAAAAAGGAAGAAATGCAATCAAAGGAAGAAAGAAAAAAGGGTGGGGGAGTGTAAGATTCGACCATTTGAGGGGTTGGTGAAAAACAAATTAGCATAGAAAAGAAGAAAAAGAGGAAAATGGAGAGCGAAAATGAGATAGAAGAGACGAGAAGAGCGCCAGGCGAGGGAAGGAGGGGGGTCTGCTAAATTGGTTAGCGAAATCTCGAAATCTGTGGGGGGGAGAGAAGGCACTCTAACTGTCATCTTCGTTTTTCGTTTTCCTCTGAAATCTCCAAACGAACAAACACATTTGTCGTTTTCCTTCTTGGACCTGCAAATGCCATGTCATTCTTCTTTTGAATGCATGCACTTTTTCAATTCATTTTTTTTTTTTTGATAAAAGTCACTTTTTCAATTCATAATCACAAAATAAGACAAAACAAAATACAAAATAAAAAACTCTGTACAAACCGAACGAGAATTAAAAATTCGTGTAATTTGTTTTAATTCTAGTTTGTTTTGGTTGAGTAAGATTTTTTTTTATTCATTTTTTATAAATTTAACCGGTCTAATTTATTGATTTAATTTGGTTCGGATTTAAAATTTATGTAAAACTTTGTAAAATTCAACCTTCATTTAATAGGTTATTGGTACCTGTTGCTAATTTTTTTTAATAGCGAATATCTTTTAAAAAAATTGAAAAGATTATGGCTCTGTTTTTTTAAAATAAATTGAGCTGAACTGAACTAAATATTGATTATTATAATAATAATTATAAATATAATAATAATAATTATAAAATAATATAAAATTAATAATTATATATAATAATAAAATAATTACAAGATTAATAATAATAATAATGATTAATATAAAAATTACATATTCGTCTTTTGAATTCAATTGTATTTTAAACTCAGATCAAGGCCGAATTAACATTTGAGTCGGTTCAAAAAGTATAGGGGTTTGTGTTAGCTTTATAATACATTTTGAATTTTTAATCGAAGTTGAAACAAGTGAGACAGAGTCGATTTATCAAAGTTGGACAAATTGTACATGACACTACTAAAAAAAAACTCATAATCACGACTAACACAGCTAAATAACTCAAAACACAATCATGTGACTTAAAATCACAATCATATAAGTCAAAAGTACAGTCATATAACTTTATATGCTCATATTTTCAAGTTATACAGTTGTGTTTTCCAGTTTTTATAGCTATGTGTTCACTTCAGTTGTATGTTAAAAATAAATAAAGGTTTCTGAAATGGTATTTCTGACTTCAACACAAAACAAATGCAACAATAGCTTAACCAAGAAAATGAATAACAGAGAAAAGAAGAGAAATAAATCAAATCGAAATTCACACACACATATTCCCTGGTTCAACACTAAGGTTGTTGCTTACATCCAGTAACAAAAGTCACTTTTATTAATCTTTGATTACTAATACTAGTCGTGTTTTGAGAAGAGAAAAAAAATCAGCCTTTATCACAAAAGCCATGAGTCTGTTACATGAACAATAGATTCATAATTGCCTGTAATGGAACTAGCCGTTAGAGGTAGTTGAAAACTAGTCGTAACTCACTTGCTTCCTTTCAACCGTTCTGCAACCCAAATAGTAATTTTAGTAGCTCAAACCATAATCCTTTTGTTGTCTCAATATAACAAACTCTCCCTTTTAGACAAAAATTGGATTAATCAGCACCAAACCAAAGAAAGTGACTTTCTTCTACACGCTCTTTCTTGTTAACCTCCAGGATATTCAGTAGTCCCAATCATCCTCATACATTTTTGTAATTTAATTGATTTTAATGATTTAGTTAAGGCATCAGCACATTTATAATCGATATGAACTTTTCATAACTCCAATTCATTCTTCTGTATGATATCTCTAACAAATGAAACTACACAACAATGTACTTTGATCTGTCTTGAAATACATGATTCCTTGTTAGAGCTAGCGCACTTTGGCTATCACTGTAAAGAGAAGCTATTGCTATATCAAACCCATATATTTTAGAAGACTTTTTAGCCACAAAGCTTCTTTGGTTGCTTCTGCAATTGCCAAATACTCTACATCGATTGAAGATAGAGTTATAACTTGTTGCCTTCCAACTAACAATGTTTCCTAGGACTTTGAACACATACATTGTTATTGATTTTCTATTGTGCAAATCACCAGTGTGATTTGCATCACAATATCCCTCAATGAAGTGCATGCTTTTCACATTGGATTTTCTATAAACCAAACCATAGGAAGTAGTTCCTTTTAGATATTTCATGACCCATTTTGCAGCTTCCCAATGTTCCATGACAGCGTTGCTCATGAACCTACTAATAACACTAGATGAATAAGCTAGGTCTGGTCTTGAACATACCATTGCATACATTACACTACCAACATCACTTGCATATGGTATTCTACTTATCTTTGACTTGTCATAGTCTGATGTATTTAAAATGACTAACAAAGGGTGTATTTATAGGTTTACATGCTTTCATATTGTATCTAGCTAGAAGTTTTTTCAAGTAGTCTATCTGTGAGATCACCAAAGCCCCTTTGTCCATATCCCTTACTATATGCATGCTAGGTATTTGGTTTGCATTGCCTAGATCTTTCATATCAAACTCAGTACTCAGGAGTCTTTTCATTTAAACAATTTCACAAAGTAAAGGGGAGGCTACAAGCATGTCATCTACATATAAAACAAGAAACACACATATTTCTTTAGACACATATTTAGAATAGACACAATTATCTTTAGGATTTCTATCAAAACCGATATTAAGCATGTATTGATCAAATCTCAGATACTATTGTCTAGGAGCATGTTTTAATATATGCAAGGCCTTTTTGAGAAAACACACTTTGTGTTCCTTACCCTTCTGCACATAACCTACTGGTTGAGGCATATAAATTCTTTCATTTAAACCTCCATGCAACAAAGCTGTTTTAACATCTAATTGTTCCAGATGCATATCATATTGAGTTACTAGTGATAGTAAGACTCTTATTGAAGTGTGTCTTACCACTGGTGAGAAGATATCTGTGAAGTCCATCCCTTCTCTTTTTGAATACCCTTTAGCCATGAGTCTTGCTTTGTATCTCACCTTTTGATTTTCTGGATGTCCCTCCTTCTTGTTATATATCCATTTGCACCCAATTAGCCTCTGATTCCCAAGTTTGTCTACCAGCTCCCATGTTTGATTTTTGAGAAAACCTATCATTTCCTCTTTCATGGCAGTAGTCAAGTTATTATGTCCTAGACAGTTTATTGCTTGTTCATATATGTGGGGAACTTAATCATCATCTAGCAATTCACCTGTAGATAGAGCATAACACACAATATCAACGTAACCATATTTTATTGGGTGGTTTAAAGTGTCTCCTGATTCTATCTCTTGTTAGTAGATAGTCTTGAGTAATTTTGTGGGTGTCCTTAGTGCTATTAGTTGCAGTTGGCTCATCTGTCTGTGGTCTGTTATAAGTTTCATCATTGTCATTTTGCATATCTGGTTCCAGACTGATCTTTGCATCATTTGATCCCCTTTGCTTTCATTTTGAGAAGTAGCACCTTCTTTTGGTTTGAAGTACATTTCATCTTCTTTGGAGTTTACATTTCTGCTTATGAAACTTTGTTCTTATCCTCCTACATTTGTCCACATTTTGTACCCCTTCTGGATACCCAATGAACATGCACCTAATTACTCTTGGCTTGAGTTTGTCTAGCCTTTAGTGTGCAAATCCAACACACCCTAGGACTCTTAAATGCTTAAGGTCAGGTGTCACTCCATTCCATTTTTCCTCTGGTGACTTGAAGCCAATAGCTACAGAGGGGCACCTATTTAAAAGATATGCAATGCACTGCTTGTCCCCAAAACTTCTTAGGCATATTGGCATGTATTAGCATGTACCTTGTTCTTTCAAGAATGGTTCTGTTGAACCTTTCTGTCAGCCCATTTTGTTGTAGGGTATAAGGCACAGTGAAGTGTTTGACTATACCTTTGTCTTTACAGTAGGAGTTGAATTCATCATTGGTAAACTCTAATCCATTGTTTGTTCTTAGTTCTTCAACTTCTTCCCATTTTGGACTTCTATCATCTAATTCCAGTATCTGAAAGTTTGAAACACCAGGTCGTTTGACTTAATCATATACACCATACCTTTCATAAGTAATCATCAATTAGTGATAGGAAATATCTGTATCCAACAATGGTTTTGTGTTTGGAGGGACCTGATAAGGTCGTTTTAGACCTTATATTCTTGTCTCTGGTTTGTATCATATGGTGATATCTGTGTTGGTTTTTATGTGTTTTCTTTCAACTTTTCGGGTGTTTTCTATGTTTTGCTCCTTTATTAGTTTTTGCTACTATTTGCATGAATGATGTATAACTTGACTCTATTTTGGTGACTCCCGTGTTTTGTGTATTTGGACCCTTTTATATTGGTGCTTTGATGCATTTTATGTCTTTGAGAGACAGGTGTAAGGGTCGGAGATGAAAAGCAGAGCACAAAAGTTTGAGAAATGAAGAATGTTGCTGAAGAGAAGCTGGGCACGTCGTGACAGAGGGCAGGGCACAACGTGCCAGGGTAAAAAGATAGAGTTCTAGAAGGATTCAGGAGTTGGAGAAAAATTGCTGGGCATGTCGTGACAGGGTGTAGGTCACAATGTGTCAGGCCGAAAATGTAAAGTTCCAAAAGGTTTTGCTGAGGAAAGAAGATTAACTAGTCATGATATGACATTTATTGGGCACGATGTTACCTGACCTAGAATGTAGTTTTACAGACTTTTAGATTCTTTTGATCTCTTTTAGGTTGTGGAACTTATAAATACTTTGTTTTGATGTATTTTTCATAATCTTTTGTTTTGAGCAAACTTCAAGAACCCTAGCTAGGTTTGAGACTTCTTTGTATTCAAGATTTGAGATTTGATCAATTGAAAGAGTTTACTTTGCATCT
>CAOJCR016670372.1:0-12251 GCA_948330485.1 Euphorbia neoarborescens
ATTTTTATTATTATGAGGAGTAGTAGCTATTATAGTTATTTTTAAAATTATGGATAGTTTTGTTATTTAATTTGGATAGTAATGACCTAGTTGTTATTTTATTCCGCAATTATATACTTTAAAATGCTAGGTTGTTACAACATGGGCTATGTTAGATTCATTGTCCCAAGAACACGAGCCCATGGTAAGAATCCACAAGATCGTGGAAAGGGACCTGGAATTCACAGATTTAAGTCCACGATAACGTGGACATTAACCACAATTTTATGGAAATGGTAGAAACTTTACACAACCCCATGAGCTCGTGTTTTTAATCCACGATATCATGGGAAAGGGCCTGGAACTCAATTCTCCCAGTCCACAACCTCGTACAAAATATCATGATCTCATAGATGAAGCCTGCCACTTGGTAACCGAACTCCACGACCTCATGAGATTTGCCATGTTCTCATGGCATTTTATAACCGCCTCGTAATTTAAAATTTCATCAGACATAAAACTCCTCTTTTGCATTCTTTCCTCTCTCACCTTGCATTATTTAGTTTTTGCGCATCTCTACCTTAATCCTCTTCTCTCCCAGCGACAACAAGATATATTCTTTCTCCTTTTATTTTCTAGGGTTTAATTTTGCTTGGTTTTCTGTTTCTTCTTTCTCCTTTCATCGTTTCTGTTCTTTTCTTCTCCAAGGTTTTGCAGCTCTGATTTTTCATCCGTTACGTTCTTCTTATGATTTTCATTTTAGGGTTGGTTTACTGTGTTGCTTTTGCATATTTTTGTTTCCTTCCTCTCTTTTCTTCTTTCCTTTTTGTTCTTATTATTTTCTGTGGATATTTTGTTTTTATTTCTTTTAGTTCTCTGTTAATGCCTCTCTTGTGATGTGTGTTAGTTGTTTAGTTTCGTTTTCAAGTCACTATTCGTGTGTGGTTGTCTAACCCCTTGCTTGTGTGTATTTTTGTAATTAATGTTCTGCATTTGTGGGATGTTGAATCAGGATTTCCTTTGTATGTCTCAACAGGATGTTAATAGACACTTACTAGCGAATATACCCAATGTAATCTAAATGCGATATTTTGTTGAGATTAAGAAGTCAAATGAACGCTTTGAGTTTGCTCGGCTCAATTACTTTGGCATCCCTTATTTGTTTGTTCAATTATTGCTTTGTTATATCTTATCTTATGGATTTGTTTTTTGTGATATAGATGGTCAGAGCCAAGAACATTGCTCAACTCCTAAGGCAGGTAGCACAATCTACAAATGAACAACCCCCAACTGAACAACCTACGAAGCCCCCTCTCACACTTCCAGAACCAGCGGGCCATCCATCAACTGGGGTAACATTGCTTAAGCTATCACGTAAGCTACAATGCCCCTTTCTGCTTTTAAATCCTGATGAAGGTAAGCACTTCAAGTTGTGCTCCTCCTTGGTCTGCTTACCTTACTGTGAACTGCCTAAAAAATACAACCTTTAGGGTTAGATGATGCATTTTATTCTCAGTTGCATGAGTTAGGGTGGCATGAATTCTTCTGTAATATTAACTATTCTTACCATGAACTAAATGTAGAATTCTATACCACTCTCTCTTCTGGTATTGATAAGGCAGCTAGTTGCAGAATTATCAAATTCAGGTCTTTTGGGGTTGAACATGTTGTGAATTCAACTTTGTTAGGAACAATCATGGGTATTGAGGGGGAGTACTTGAATGGCTTGGAAACAAAGATCTTAAGAAAATTTGGCCCAGTATTGGGAATAGGGCACTAGATTTTAATAACCGCAAAGCTAAGGACATACATGTGGGACTTCTATTTTTCCAATATAAATTTATATGTTACAACTTTAGTGGGAAGACGGAATCGAGTAAAATTAATGAGTCAGAATTGCTTGTACTGTTCCAAATCACCATGGGATTAAGGTAGGTATGGGGGAGTACGTACATGATGTGCTATATTTTGCTGCTAGGAAGAAAACCTTGAGGAGTTTGGGTCTCGGTCATATAATTACTAGAATTGCTATATTCTTCCATGGCTCTGCTTCTATTTCTTCACTTACCTATATCCGAGGTAAGGAGATGTCCTCGGCTACTTTACAATTTTCTCCCAAGTCAATGCCTAGTGTACCAGGAAGTTCATCTGGGAGCAAGGGAAAATGCCCTAGAGTGGATGATGACCCGACAGATGAGGTAGAAGGAGTAGAGCAGTCATGGGATGAGGAGCAGGATCTTGGTGAGGAATGGGAAGAGGAGCCAGCTAGTTCAGATTATCAAACTGCAGAGCACGTCTCGACCATGCTCATGGTGCGGATGGATGCCATAATGGGGCAGTTAAAGACCATACAGCTACAGTAGTTGGACTCGAGAGGCTTACAAGAGCGGTGACATCAAGGTATGGAGTCGCATGTTGAGGAGATAGTACGAGATCAGAGGGAATGGCAGCAAAGAAGGGAGACGAGAGTTGAGGAATCTGCCTGTCGCCATGGCTACTAGTGGTATTTCCTTCCTCCTCCTCCATTTCTATTGCATTATTCCCATTGCACTTTTAGGAGTAATTGCAATTTAAGTGGGGGGTAGAGGAAGGTTCTCTCCCTTTTTCTTTGCTATTTTTCATACTCTGTTGATTTGTGTTTAGGTTGTGTTCTAAGCTATTTACCAGTCATGTTTTGTTGCGTGTTATTCTGTGGAGTTTAAGTTTGTCGTTGCATGTTTAAACGTGAATGTGTGTGGATGCTTTACTGATTATTGAGGAGCCATTGTGAGCTATCCCCGAAATTAGATCTCAGTGCTTGAATTTCATGATGAATAATTGGGAGTTTATGGACTCTGGTGTGTATGATTAAGCTATTTTTGTTAATAAGCTAGTCCTAAATATTATATCATATGTCTGATTGGAAATGTGGAATTACATATAGTGGTTCGATATTCGGAGAATATTTTTAAGTTGTAAGTTATGATAGTGGTTAGGAACACTGGTTGGATCAAATAATCGTAACCTTTACATATGAATTTGCTTGAGCGATATAATCTTTAAGCTTTAAAGACCATTTCACATCGATCTTATCTTTTCGTGAGGTAATTATGCATTTCTATATTAGATCATGGAACCTAGCATTTGTCTTGCATTTGGTTGTACTAGAGCAAAGCATGTGGAGACCCATAGGTCTAACCACACAGCACACACTTACACACCTTAAACTCAGCTGTTAACACTTGCTCTAACTATCCTTAGACTACCCCTTTTGAGCTTAACCAGTTGTTCTTTCATAGCCACATTGCAAGACTTTGGCCTTACTGTGATAAGCCCATTCCCTTCACTATTAACTTACCTTCACACCCATCCTCTCTCTATTTTCGAGTCTAAGATTAGTCAATGTGCTTCATGAGTATTTCGGGTAGAGCTTGCAAATGCTTAAAATTCCAATTCATCTTATTTTTTCTTCGAGCTTCGTATTTTTCTGTGGAGACAATTATAAAAGATTTGACTTCAATGCTTTATGAGTTAAGAGTGATTTTGCAAAGTAAATCCAAATCCCTTTTGTCATCTACTTCCATATCTTCCTTTGTCTTACAAATCCGGACCTCTTCACTTGTTTATCTGAGTTGATGTCTGGTAGTTGGGATTTATGTTTGAAAAAAATGAAAAAAAAAATTTTGGGGGATGTATAGTTACTTATCTTTTATGGATCCGTGTATTATTAACTAGTTTTTCAATTAGACGACTCGGGAAAGAGAGTTGTAGACCCAAAACTAACTTTTGACTACCTTACCTTTAGCCTTTACACGTTACACCCATTTCTGGTTCTCTGATTTTGTTCATTAACTAATGACTGTGCTAGGATTGCCATTAATTCGCCATGTGAAGTACAATATGCATGATTATGTATGAATTTCCTTGATTTACCTAGTAATGAGAGCATCTTGAGCAACCACTTGTGAGGTTACACACGATTATATAAATCCTAAACATTCCTTGTCGTTTGATTAGTTTAGACTTGAAAGTGTGTATCTAGTAAGAGTTGTTGTGTACACGTGTTTCATATGACTTTGATGACGTCGATGCATGCTTAAAGGTTGGTAAATTAGCATAGTTAAACAAATGGTGAGTTTTCAGGTAAAAGTGAACATTGGTGTTTTGAGTTCTTAATTGTTTGCTTGAGGACACATAAGATCTTAAGTTGAGGGTAGTTGATGAGGTCGGGTTTGAACTCATCTTTTTAGTTTCATTTCGATATATTTGGTGAAGTATTTGCATCATTTGTGTAGTTGTTTGTCGTTTTTTTTTCAGTGTTTCAGTATCTGTGACATTTGGTGGTATTTTTCTGTGTTTTAGCTTATTTTTCCGCTTTTGCTGTGTGAAGTTCTATTTTGTTTTATTTATGCGGTGCCTTCACGGGTATTTCAGTATGTGTGTGGACAGGACTTAGGTCGGAACCCCCAAAATTCATGCAAAAAGGCATTTAAAGAAGAAGTTAAAGAAGGACAGTCGAAATTCACGACCCCGTGGCGAAATCCCATGACTTTGTGGAGTTAAAAAATGGAATTGCAGAAACAAGCAAAGCATCCCACGGCCTTGTGGATACTAGCATGACTCGTAGACTTGGAGCAGGGAGTTCCAAGGAGAAACCACGACCCCATAGATGGAAGCCACGATCTCGTGGCACGAAATGCATACCCACAACCCCGTAGGTGACAACCACGACCTAGTAGAGATGAAGCAACCATGCACAGAAGGTGGCCACGAGCTCGTGGCCCTGCATCATATGAACATGTAATTGATCGCGAGAATAAGGAAGAGTAAAGGCAGCCCACGACCTTGTGGGATCGCCCATGATTATGTGGAGTTGGACCAGCAGCAGGCAGAAGCCTTCCACGCCCTCGTGGGAAGAAAGAACAAAGGCAAGAAAGGGCAGCAGATCCCACGACCATGTGGGAAATCCCACGACCTCGGGGGATAAGGGAATTTTAATGCATAATTGTTTTCCTTTGAGGACTCTTATTTCCAGTTTAGCTTAGGGTATTTATAAAACATTGTTTTTCTATATTAGGTTATCCAGTATTTCTGTAACTTTCTCTCCACCTCCTTAGAACTTGTTTTTAACTTGAACAACTTCGGTTGCTACAACGTGGCTCTAGTTTTGGGAGATTTTCTCCACTGATTGATTTTTGACAGTCGAAGTCCGGTTAGCGGTATAGTAAGGGCTGTTTTTACTCTCTTTCTTTATTGTTAACTAGTTGTGAATCGCGAGAGAAATTTGGATTTGTGTTTCAATTATTTTTCTTCATCTTTGATTAATAATATTTTCAGTTAATGTTTGAATGTTTATTGTTATTACAATCTTATTTAATTTTGTACTTCAAAAAGGTTTTATCTGCTGAGTTCGTATAAGTCGGTCTTACCAGGTTTGGCACCCTGGAAATCATAGGGAATTGACAAACCCATGAAATTACGGGCCTTTATTTTCTGAACCTTGGAACTAGTACTACCGCGAGAAATGGAGAAATAGGCTAGGGACTCATAAACCTAGGTTTGCAAGAGTAATATTTTTGCATGCGTAGTAGTCATCTGTTAATCTGTTCTTATTGTTAATCGGAGTTTCACTCCATTACATTTCAGGGAAGTTCGGGAATCTGGATCACTTTAGTTAGGGTTAGGTTTAGTTTAGATTTAGTGTAGTTAATCTCAACCGTATTTATCCGCTCGAACAACTAGGATATCGAGTAGATCGGTGCTTATGGTATAAATCTCGTGGATTGATACCTGGACTCTACCAAATTATTACTTGACATCGATGGGGTACACTGCCCCTGAAAGAGACGCTTTTAAGTGTATACTTGAGCGCCATCAAGAGCACTTTGTGGTAGCCAGAGACACCAAATAGGAGAGACGTCCATACAGTAGAAAGTGGGAAAATTACTCCAACCATGGATAGAATAAATAAGAAGTTTGACATGATGATGGCAAGATTTAATTTGAGTGGGGCACAACAACCTGTACTGTGTGTCACATGTGGAGGTGACCATCCAAGTCAAGCTTGCGAGGTGGGAAGTCTGTTTGCCTAAGGGTCAGAAAATATGAGTTATGTAAGAGGCAATCCCAGGTATAACAACTCGAACTCCTATAATAATTCTCATAACAATAATAATAACAATGGGAGGAGATTTCAACACCCAAACTTTTCTTATTGAAATAATGAAAATGTGTTGAAACCTTCTCTTGAGTATTATAATAAGCATCAGCTCCAGGGGTTAGGTGTAGCCCCGATGCATCAATATAACCAATCTCAACAGCAGCAGCCTCCTCAGAAGCAAGATGATGTTGTCCTGTCTCTATTAAAAGACATTTCTGCTAGACTTGCTGATAATGAGGCATAATGTAGAGATCTGGGAAATTAGGTGGCTCAAATGAACAGGAAAGGCAAGAGAGGCCTTCCAGCAGACTCCCAAGTACTACCGAGTAGAACCCTAAGAAAAACTCGAGGGAGACATCCAAAGCAATTACTCTGAGGAGTGGAAGGGAGGTGGAGAGCAAAATTTTGAGACTACTAGTCAACCTCCATCCAAGCAGGTAAGTATAGAGTCAAGAGAGGTAAGCAACCCCGACTCGAATTCTAAAATTTTTTCTAGTAGTTTTGATAAGAGAAATACTCCTAATCCAGTAAGGTTCTACACTCCTAAGTTACCATTTTCTCAACGGGCTAAAAAGGATAAGCTGGATCAGAAGTATTCAAAATTTCTTGAAGTATTTAAAAAATTAGAATTTAATTTGTCATTAGTAGAGGCTCTTCAAGAGATGCCTATTTATGCAAAAAATTTTAAGAAATTGCTTACAGGAAAGAGAAAGCAAGGAGGTGATGAAGTGGTAGTATTAGATGAGGAGTGCTCTGCAATACTTAGCAATAAGCTTCCATCGAAGTTAAAGGATAGCGGGAGTTTCACAATCCCATGTCTGATAGGAAATTTGAAAATTGTGAATGCCCTGTGCAATTTAAGAGTCAACATTAATTTGATGCCCCTATCTATGTTCTGAAAGCTTAGATTGGGAGACCTGAAGCCTACCAAGATAACAATGCAACTGGCAGATAGATCAATCAAAAGACAAGAAGAAGTTATGGAAGATGTGCTGGATAAGGTAGATAATTCCAACCAATTTTGGGGTCTTGGATATAGAGGAAGATAATGATGTTCGAATTCTACTTGGACAACCATTCCTCGCAACCAGGCGCACCTTAATTGATGTACAAGAAGGTAAATTAATTCTAATGTTGTAAGACAAAGATGTAAACTTTAATGTTAATAATTCGATGAAATATCCGTGAGATGTGGAGAATTATAATTATATGTCTACCTCTAGCTCTATTGATGCGTGTGTTCATGAGTATATATGTACTGAGCAGGACTTCACTTTAGGATGGTTTTGAGCATGAAAAGGAAACTATTCTGGCATTAAAGGAGGCTGAAAACTGTAATTGGATAAGGGGTAGGTTTGAAAAGTTAGAAAGGGAGGTCAAATCGGCGCCCCACTAATCATTAGAGGAGTCTCTGACCTTGGAGCTGAAATTGCTACCAAAAATTTAAAGTACATATTCCTCCAATCGCCTAGGGATTTACCTATTGTTATTTCTTCATTGTTGACAGGTGAGCAGGAAGGTCAGCTCGTGGAGATACTCCAAAAGCAAAAGGGAGCTTTCGAGTGGTCAATTCATAACAGCAAGTGGATTAGCCCAACCTTTTACACACATAAAATTTATATAGAAGAAGAAATCAACCTATATGTGCAACCCCAAAGGCGACTTAACCCCAACATGAAAGAAGTGGTAAAGGCGGAGTTAATCAAGCTTCTGGATGCAGGTATTATCTTTCCAATCTCTGATAGCCAATGGGTAAGTCCGATGCAGTGTGTTCCTAAGAAAGGAGGTACAACAGTAGTGCAAAATGATAAAGGGGAATTGATCCCTACTGTGATCGGGTGGTACATGGTATTGATTACAGAAAATTAAATAATTCCACCCATAAGGATCACTTTCCACTATCGTTGATCGATCAAATGTTAGAAAGGTCATGATTATTTTTGCACATTAGATGGGCTGTCCGGTTATATATAAATTCCTGTGGACCCTCTTAATCAAGAGAAAACCACTTTTACGTGTCCATATGGGATATTTGCATATAGGTAGATGTCCTTTGGTTTATGGAATGCTCTGACTGCTTTTTTGAGTGCATGCTCGCAATTTTTCAGATATGATAGAAGATTTCATGGAAGTTTTTATGGATGACTTCTCGATGGTAGGTTGTAATTTCACTTCTTGTCTAAAAATTTGGACTTGGTGCTTCAGCATTGTGAAGACACCAATTTGGCCCTTATTTTGAAAAAGTGCCAATTTATGTCCTATGAATGCATAGTGCTTAATCATAAAATTTAAGGAAAGGGTATTGAGATCGATCCGGCCAAAATTGAGGTGATTAAGAAATTGTCTCCTCCTAGTTCAGTAAAATTGGTGAGGAGTTTCTTAGGTTATGCGGGTTTTTATAGGAGGTCTATTAAGGACTTTTTAAGATAGAAAAACCCCAGACTTCCTTACCCCAAAAAGATGTGCTATTTAATTTCGATGAAGAGTGTTTACTTGTATTTAATACATTGAAACAAATATTAATTAATGCACTAATTATAAACCCAAATTGGGAACTTCCTTTCGAATTAATATTTGATATGAGTGATTTGGCAGTAGGTGAATGTTTGGGGAAACAGGTGGAAAAGGTTTTTCGCCCAATTTATTATGCTAGTAGGACTTTTAATAGAGCACAAATAAATTATTCAGTCACAGAAAAGAACTATTAGAAGTGGTTTTTGCTTTCGATAAGTTTTGATCATATCTAATTTTGTCTAAGGTAATTGTATACAATAATCATGCTGCTCTGTGGTATTTGTTGACAAAGAAGGATGCAAAGCCAAGATTAATTAAGTGGATCTTGCTTCTGCAAGAGTTTGATGTAAAGATCAAGGATAAGAAGGGAGTGGAGAACGTGGTAGCCGAACACTTATCACGTTTGCCAGTTGAAAGGGCAGATTTTGAAGACAAGCTTGACATCCAAGATACATTTCTGGATGAACAATTATATATGGTAAACTCAACTTCGTGGTTTGCAGAAATTGCAAACTACAAACTGGGTAACATTCTTCCACCTGATTTAACATTTACTCAACACAGAATTTCTTAATGATATGATGGATTATTTTTTTGATAATCCATTTTTGTTTAAGTTCTGTGCAGATAATGTTATTAAGAGGTGTGTACCATATTCTGAGATACTGTCTATAATTAGGATGTGTCATGATCAAGAGGCTGAAGGCCACTTTAGACCTGAACGAACACTAAGGAAAATTTTGACTAGCGGGTTCTATTGGCTGACAATAAAAAAGGACGTCACGAGCTACATACAGAACTGTAACACTTGTCAAAGAGCGGGCAATATATTAGAAAGAATGAAATGCTCCAACAAGGCATCTTGGTGTGTGAACTCTTTGATGTCAGGGGCATTGACTTTATAGGACCGTTCCCATTGTATAATAACAACCAATACATATTAGTAGTGGTTGAGTATATGTCCAAATAGGTCAAGACGGTGGCATTTCCTACCAATAATTCCAAGGCAATTATCAAGTTCCTTAAGAGGAACATTCTTACGCAATTCGAGACTCCTAGAGCTATTATAAGCGATGGAGAATCCCACTTTTGCAATAAATAGTTTGATACATTGCTGCGAAGGTATGTTGTCACCCATAAGGTAGCTATGTCCTATCACCCTCAGACTAGTGGGCAAGTTGAGATGTCAAATAGGGAGCTTAAAAGAATCTTATAAAAGACGGTTAGTGCATTGAGAAAGGATTGGAGTCTTAAATTAGATAATGCTCTACGGGCCAATAGGTTAGCCTACAAAGAACCTATAAGGATGTCCCCTTACCGTCTAGTGTTTGGCAAAGCATGTCATTTACCTATAGAGTTAGAGCATAAAGCTTTTTGGGTACTACGTTTCCTAAATTTTAATGTAAAGACTGCAATAAGCTTCGACTTCAGCAATTGAATGAGTTAGACAAACTTTATCTTAACTAGTATGAGAACGTAAGAATATACAAAGAGAAAACAAAGCGATGGCGGGATCAATATATAGTGGAAAAGAAGTTCAATCTAGGGGATTCAGTTTCATTTTTCAATTCGAGGTTGAAACTTTTTTCGGGAAAATTGAGAAGTCAATGGACTGGTCCGTTTCAGGTACAAAAGGTATCCCTTCTGGTATGGTAGAGATCGAGATGCCAGAGGGAATCCTAAATGTTAATGGCACCAGTTGAAAAAGTATTTTCATGGAGTCGATTTCAGAGAGAAGAAAGCGCTGTGTCTCCAAGATGTTTGATGGTCTGAGAAAGTCGAGCTATTCTAACTATAAATATAGCATGTGGTATTATGTAAATTTTTAAATTTATACATTCATTTTGTTCGGTGCATTTTTATTTGTTTTTATAGAAGTCACATGCATGGGTTAAGGGTTGGAATCGGCATCTGAAATGGGTAAAAAAAATTGAAGGATCCTCTGGCTCGAGTTTGGGCTCTTGAGCCCAAGACTCGAGCACAGGATGCATCTGGTAGAAGGTTTGGCTCAAGTCTGGGCTCATCAAGCCCAAGACTCAAGGAAAGTGACCATCCAACAGAAGTTCCGACTCGAGTCCGGGCTCATCGAGCCCAAGACTTAAGCTTTACCAAAACACCCATTTGTGATGCCATACACCTCACTTCTATAGTTAAGAATTAGCTTAGGTTGTTCTTAGATTTTTTTTGATAGCATTATTGGATTATTTGACTTTTACCATGCATTGGTGGCTTCATTGGTTTAAATTGCATAAATGTGCACTATTATAGTGTTTAATTTGGGTGTTGCTTTTCTTTTATTTTTTTTTTTGTATTTTGGTTTTCAATGTAGGCTTGAGCGCGTTGCCAAAAGACAGAATATGGCTGCTTCTTCTAATAAGGTCGGTAAGGAGGGGAGTGAACTTCAACCGAAAACCATGGCTCCCCTTATAGGACACTCCCTACATGCAAGATGTCTATTACCACTACATGGCCTGGACGAGCAGCAAAAATATACAAAATTTAGTAAGTATCCAATCCTTTCGGACTCGATTTTTCGGTGATCAGAGCTTCGCCGAAGAATTTATAAATTTCTCGATTTCTTGAGTTCTTGGTGGAGTTTCGAAATTCTGAAAGAATATTTGGACTCTTGGGGTTGAAAGGAACTCAGTGAAGTGTTGGATTTCACTCTCAGGCCTAGTTGGATTTTCCAGCCACCGTGGGCGACGGCGACGACGGTGGCTTCCGATGAGGTATTTATTTTCTTAGAAAAAAACTAAAATATTTTAAATATTTTTTGAGACACTTTAATTCTTGCATCCGAGTTAAATTCCTTATGAAATATTTTCTATGAATTTTTAAAGTATATTATGTTATTAATTTTAAAGATAATTGTTATAGGTTGGAATTTATTGATTGGAGTATTATATATGGATTGTGTAGTAAGTTGATAATTGAGTTTATATGTTGGTATTGAATGGAGAAATATGAAATTGGATTGAGATTATTCCAGTCGGATAATTAAATTGTAGTTTCGGGGGCCCGACTTGAATATGAATAAAGGAGCATTGAACTTTATTTTTATGCAGCATTGCCCTAGTTCTTACTAGGAGGATATCCGTTTTATAGGGGGAACTCTACCGAATTTTTGATAGAAGTTTTGTAGAAAATTCATTATAAGGGTCAATTGAATCCTTCTTTCAATTTTATTTTATGTATAATTTTAAATTCTTCTTTATAAACTTTCAGCTGATAGGTGAAGGAGAAGCACCTGAGAATTAGTATCTGACTGCTAAAAGGAACCTGTGAGTTAATTATATGTTATGAATTTTTAATTTATCAATTGGCAATTTGCATTCATGGCATATATTTATATATTTATATATTAAATTATTAATATTTTTAATTGTGGTTAAATAAGTGTATAGGTATGCTTTCTAGTGAGCGGCACAAGACCTTGTGCGCATGAGTAATATTAGATTTATGAAAATGTTATTATTATGATAATTATGGATATTGAGGCCGGTTAGGTATGACTTTGGTTGAGCATTGCATCTCGGTCCTCCAATCGGTATATGTGATTTTGTTGGATACAAGTGAGGCTGAGTGTAGATTCAATTGAGCATTTGCTTCTCGGTCTTCC
>CAOJCR016670974.1:0-11971 GCA_948330485.1 Euphorbia neoarborescens
AGAAGAAAGATCTAACTTCACTCATGATTTTAGGAAGTGATCGGCGTACCTTTTTTTAATATGTTTTGATGAGTTGTATTTGACTAGATCTTATGGCTCTCTTTTTATTCATATATATGAAATGATCAATTTGTAAAAATCAAAATGTGGTATCTCAACACGCTTCACACACTTAAGCAAAACACACTTTTAACTTTGGCATTATGCCAAATCGTAAGAAAAATGCCAAAGCGATGTTAAATGTCATGCCACTTCATATGATACATATGCCATGCCATTCAACCAATGTGATGCCATATCATTCCATCCTATGCCATGGCATTCATCACATGTAAACGCCATGTCATCCATCGAAAGCATATCACACAGTTGTGGATCATCAAATCATGTCAAATGGTCATTGACCATCAAATCAAATCAAGGCTCCAGAAATGAGCCACATCATTACATTGGGACTCAAAAATTGAGTCCTTTCATCAAATGAAGGCTCTAAAAATGAGCCACATCATTACATCAAGACTCAAGAACCAAGTCCTTCCATCAAATCAAGGCTCCAGAAATAAGCCACATCATTACAGCGAGACTGAAGAACTGAGTCCTTTTATCCAATCAAGGCTTCAAAAATAAGCCGCATCATCATATTAAGACTCAAGAACCGAGTCTCTTCATCACATGCTGCAACTAAACCATAGTTATTTTTGACTGAGTAAACATACATACGTATCCCTATCATCGCACTCACTAAAGCATATTCATCTTTTACATCAACATGCATCATTCTAACCTATTGCTCCACATATAGTTTGGAGGAGGGAAGGTTCCCGACTGATCAGAATGGAATCAGATTAGACACAAGTAGAATAGTATGGGGATTGGAAGAAGATACAGTTTCAATCGAACAGTCAAAAAATTTGTTTGAAGAAGTTGATAATATGGCAAACTTGAATCTAGAAGAGGGTAATTCGGCTTTACCTAGAGAAACTGGGATAGATGACAGAGGGGTACCTCGAGCAGAAGTGCACTAAAAGATAACTGATCTATTCAATTCATATCAATTTGCAGACCTGTTAGCATCGAAGATAGAGCCCATTTTGATGCTCAAAGGCTCTTTAGGGTGGGGCTATCCAACCTACTGCCAGTACAAGCATCAGTCCAAAATGAGGTCCCATGCTTCAGGATATACAAAAACCACCTGTCTTCCAGTCCCCTCAACGAGATATGAGAGAAGCTAACATCCTAGGCACGCTAGCAACATGGAAAGCTGCCATGTAAGAACAGTTTTCAAAGCAGCAAAGAGAACAGCAGGAAGTCTTGGGAAAGGTCCTTGATATGTTGTCACTCAAAGAACTGAATATGCCAATCCTAAAGAGCTTTGGGCCATAGGGATAGAGATGTTTCCATCAGGGTCCTCTATGCCCCCGATTCCCAACTTATAAGGTCAAAGGATATCCGGCATCGCATGTGACACAGTTCGTCATTGTCATAACTATGGCTGGGCTGAGTCAGAATTAGATTGCCCACTTGTTCCCTACCACACTAGACAGAGAAGCAACCAGCTGTTACAACCAGCAACCTGAAGCTATAAGAAGAGACTGGGAAGCATTGTCAGAGGAATTTGTAAGCAACTATGCTTACAACAACACTCAGTTTAAAACTTCTCTGTAAGACCTTGAGGCAGTTCGCCAACAGCCGGGTGAATCTTTCTATGATTATTACCAAAGATGGCTCAAAAGAATGAACGGACTAGCTGTGAAACTGTTGATGTCAGAACTTATAATCAAACTGGTGGATTGTAGCCTTGAAGTTTATAGAAAAGATATAAGGTATAGAACTTTCAGTCCTACTTGGAGGTCTTGGAAATGGGACAGCGGGTAGAGAAATATGAAGTCCTGCCAAAACAAACACAGAGTTTGGGTTTCAAGCCCAAAGCCTTCTCCACAAACTACAAGCCTCTGGGAAAAAGTTCAGGTCCAAGCCAAGCCCCCCATCAGTTTCTAATGTTGATGTTTCCACTATCGGTCAGGCCATCAATAGTCAAGAAATGCAGTGGAGAAATCCATTTGTCAACCCATGGGCCATGAGGTTTTCCAAGATCTTTTACAATTGCATGAAGGCCGGACTACTTAACTTGGTTAGACCATACATTCCTCCGACCCCAGAAAATAAGGACAATTTCTATGCCTACCATGTTGTGATTGGACACAAGACGGATGATTGTGCATCCCTGTTGTATAAGATCTAAAAACTTGTCAATGAAGGCCGCTTGGAGGAACCGTCGACTAAACCCAGTATACAGACCAACCTGTTGCCAGGTTTGGGGGACAGATGAATATGGTTCCGTCTGGTATACTTGAAAGTATGATCATGAAGGAACTCTAACAGAAAGATGATGGAACTATGGTCGAGACTGTGTCGGCTGCCTCCAGCTAGCTAAAAAGAATTAGATTGGCGGACATTGAGTCCGAGGGTAAAGATGAAGAATTTCTTCTGGCCCCTAAGAAAGAAACCCCTAAGAGTACCCCGGAGGTTAAACCAGTAAAGTAAATCTGACAGAAATTGATTCAAAAGAAGAGGAATCTGGAAAGGCAGATAAATAGTCACCATGGCCAGTGTCGATGGATACAGGCATGTTTCGATTGCCCAAAGATTGGAAAGTAAACAATGTGACTCGTAGTGGGCAAGTATTAAGATTTAGAGGAAGAGGTGGCCAAAATAGAGGTAGAGGTTCATCCAGACAGCATGATAATAAGCCAATGATACAGAATCAGAATGATGGTCTTCAGGGCCAGAGCATACCTATAGAAGTACCTTTTACAGTGCCTTATCCTCTATTAACAGTCATAGATAATACAGTAGTTAATCAATTGAAGAAGACTCAAGCTAGAGTCAGTGTCTAGCAGCTGTTGAAAGAATCTGCATGCCACAGGCAGGCAGTTGTGAAAAAGCTGATGGAAATTGATGCAACCCCTCTATCCTCCCCTGAAGAGGTATGCAGTATGATTGGAAGTGTCGCTAAGCGAGAAGTGGTAGATCCAGTGTTCAAAAAAGACCCCAGTGATTGTGTTCTCAGGTGTAGACTTACCTCCTGAGGGTCGTGGACACAACAAGGTGATGTATTTAAAATTCCAATTCATGGATAGGTTGATGTCCTTTGTTATGGTCGATGACGGGTCGGCCTTAAACATCTATCTACTCAAGATCCTCCCTCATCTGTCACTTAATGAAGATGTTTAAGAAGTCCACCGCTATCATCCGGGCCTATGATGATAGTAAGAGGTTAGTTCTGGGGACTTTTGAAATAGATGTGGAAGTCCAGGGGGTGAAAGCCAGGACTGTGTTCACTATAATAGATATCCTAGTGACCTTTACCCTACTTCTAGGTAGGCCGTGGATCCATTCGTTAGGAGGGGTATCCTCTATGCTCCACCAGAAAATCAAGCTTCCTAAAGACAGTAAAACAATGACTATTGAAGCAGATCAACCAAGTGTCTTGGCTGCTTTAGCAGCCATAGAACTTCCTACAGTGGGGTTTTAGGTGGCCCATATCAACACACAGTTAGGGCCGAGGTCTAGGATTCGAAAAAAGGAAAGGGTATTGCCCATCAGAGCCTGGGTTTACAAATACCTTGCAAAGTGGAAGTACGAACCGGGTAAAGGCATCAGGAAAAACTTATAAGGGAGAGTCAACTTAGTTTACATACCGACTTAGAAACACAAGAAGGGGCTGGGATACCGTGTTCGCATGATGACTAGAAAGAAGAATATGACAAATTATCTGTATGTCAACTTCATCAGGGCTATTGAATCCATGTATAATGGGGAGCTAGAGCCAGGAGAACATCTTGGGGAAACAGTCCCTGGCTTTGAGATGTTGAATGATGTCGTGAACTATGCTGATGACTCCCTCAAAGAGATAGTCGAAGAGCCTGCTAACCCTGAGAAAGAGCTAACTGAAAAAGAAACTGTAAATGAAGAAATCCACTCACACAGGAGATGTCAAAGGCCCTAGACGCCATATGTAAGACTTTAACAGCCATCTTCTCAAAGGCAACCCAAAGCAGCAGGACCATGAATGAAGTTGATAACATTCTAAAGACTAAGGCAGAAGAGGTCTCACTGGCAGTGATCAAAGGCAAATCCCTTCAAGGAACCAGCATGCTTGACATGGTTTGAGAGAAGTTCTTGGGTGAAGACTTACCCCTAACTCCAGCAGTAGCAACCCAAGAAGCAATGAAGGCAGCTCCAACAGCAACATCTGCCTGTGGAGGATGGTACCTTTAATTATGTAATAGATTTAGGATCCTTGTTTGATGTTGACAATTCGGCCTACAAGGCCTTTAATGAAATGAACTCTGCTTTCGATTATTTTTGTGACTTATATTTTTATGATTTCATGCATTCAAACGAACATTCATGCAAAGTATTTAGCATAAATAACACATCATTGCTTGAAATAAACATTGGAATTGTCAATGATCCAAAAGTGGTATACATTTCTTCTAATCTGACTTCTGAGGAAAGGAGAGATATAATAGCCACACTTGGTAAGCACGTGATAGCTTTTATATGGTCATACGAGGATATACCAGGAGTAGTTAGAGATATTGTAGAGCATATGATTCCTACCAACCCGAATATGAAGCCAGTAAAGAAGAAACTCAGAAGACTGCGACCAGAGTGGGTTGAAAAGGTTAAAGAGGAAATTTAGAAATAGATACAAGAAAAATTCATCGAGGTAGTGGAATACCCTCAATGGCTAGCTAATGTGGTTCCAGTGCCAAAGAAAGATGGCCAGATCAGGGTGTCTGTTGATTTCAGAGATTTGAATAAGGCACTACCAAAGGATGATTCCCGCTCCCACACATCGACATACTGATAGAAAGTGCCGTCAGGTCAGCCATGTATTCATTCATAGATGAATTTTTAGGGTACAACCAGATTTTAATGTCAGTAGCAGATAAAGTGAAGACATCCTTCATAATAGAGTGGGGAACATACTGTTATTGGCTAATGCCATTTGGATTGAAGAATGTAGGGGCAACCTACCAGAGGGCAGTGACAACTCTCCTTCACAAAATGATACACAAAGTGGTGGAGGTTTATATGGATGATATGTTAGTAAAGTCTGACACTGGGTTCGAACACTCAGACGTGCTGGAAAAGTTCTTAACAAGGATAGACAAGTATAATCGGAGGCTAAACCCAGCCAAGTGCTCATTTAGTGTAACCTCCAGAAAGCTCCTAGGGCACATCGTGAGTTAGCGGGGCATTGAGATGGATCCGGATAAGATTAAAGCCATACAGGAGATACCGATGCTAAAGACAGAGAAAGAAGTGAGGGCTTTCCTTGGCTCCTTACTGTATGTCAAGAGATTTATTGCCAAGCTTACCACAGTATGCGAACCAATTTTCAAGCCGCTAAAGAAAAATTAGCCAGTTGTTTGGAATGATCAATGCCCGATAGCCTTTGACAAAATAAAGGCCTATCTGATGAACCCTCCAGTGCTACAATCTCTAGTTCTTGGGAGACCTTTGATTGTGTACCTGGCTATCGAAGACAATTTTATAGGGGCAATGTTAGTCCAAGAAGACAAAACGAAGAAAGAATATCCCATTTACTACCTGAGTAAAAAATTCTTGGATTATGAGACCCGATATACTCTGGTAGAGAAGACGTGTGCAGCAATGGTTTGGCTAATAAAGAAGTTGCGGCACTACTTCCAGTCTTATCTGGTTCAAGTGGTTGCTAAGGTTGACCCCATAAAGTATCTGTATACAGCTCCCAGCTTAGTCGGCAAACTATCTAGATGGTTGTTGCTTTTGTCAGAATTTGTTATCGAATACGTAACTCGAAAAGTGATCAAGGGGAAAGGGGTAGATGAGTTCCTTGCACAGCAGCTAGTTAATTCAGAGTATAAAGAAAACTTAGAATTCCCCAATGAACAGCTAGCAATGATCGAAGAAGAATCAGTACATAAATAGGTAATGTTCCTTGACGAGACCATCAATAAGAAAGGGGTAGGTCTCGGGGTGATCATTACCACACCGGAAAGAGAAATCATCCCCTTGTCAAAATGCTTGGAGTTTCCCGTAACCAACAATGGAGCTGAGAATGAGGCTTGTTTATTCGGGATAGATGCACTGTAAAACCTCCAAACGTCCCATGTTCTCATCATGGGCAATTTAATATTGATAATGAAGCAGGTCATCAGGGAATAGGAAATCATAGAGGAGTCCCTACGACCTTACTTAGAAGTTGTATGGGAACATAGTGCAACATTTCAATCCTGTGAATTCAAACACTTTCCTCGAGATGATAATCAGATGGAAGAATCACTAGCTACCTTGGCATCCATGTGGGAAAATCCGAAGGAAAATCTGATAAAGCCCCAGATAGTGGAAACAGCTTCAGTTCCCTACTTCCAAGCATCCAGGGTTCAGTGTGCTACAACGGAAGGGAAGCCTTGGTATTTCAATATACAGACATTCCTGGAAAGTGGTTTGGTCCCATGTGATTCCACAGAATCAGATAAGGCAACAATCAGGAGACTGGTAGCTCAGTACAGATCTTTCCAGAATTAGCTATTCTGAAAAATGGCAGATGGACTGCTCCTAAGATGTCTGAACCAGATGGAAGCACAGCAGGTCATGCAGTAAACCCATTCTAGAGATTGCGGCCCCAATATGAACAGGTTCGCCCTCACCAAAAGATTATGAGAATAGGGTATTTTTGGATCACTATGCAAGCCAGCTGTGTGGAAGAGTTCCCAAAGTGTCATGAATGTCAAATCTATGCCGACCTTAGTCACCTGCCACCATTAGAATTAAAGAACTTGACAGCGCCTTAGCCCTTTTCTGCATGGGGCTTTGATATCATCGGAGAGATCAGACCGACAGCCTCTAATGGACACAGGTTTATAATAGTAGCGGTGGATTACTTTTTAAAGTGGATTGAAGCAGAATCCTATGCCACGATCACGGCAAAGCAAATTTCCAAGTTTATCTCGAAATAGATTCTCTCGCGATATGGGATCCCACACCATATTATTTCTGATAACGGTGTACAATTTCAGGCTAAAATGACATAATTACTGGCTCAGTTTGAGATTGAGCATCACAAATCCTCCCCCTATAGACCACAGGCTAATAGGCAGTGGAAGCAGCAAATAAGTCAATAAAGAGATTATTGAGCAAAATGGTGACTACCTAACGAGACAGGGCAGATAAGCTACCACTTGCGTTATGGGGTTACCATAACATCGTGAGAACACCTACTAGACAGACTCCCTACTCTTTAATCTACATCATGGAAGTAGTGCTCCTATTGAAACTGAAATCTGATCACTCAGAATAGCACTAGAAGCGCAATTGCCAGAAACTGAATGGGCCAGGGGCAGATTTGAACAATTGGCATTCCTAGACGAAAAATAGCTATTAGCACTACACAGTTTGAAGAGGTATCAGCAACGAATGGCTCGGGCTTACAACAAGAGGGTTAAAAAGTTCCCACAACCACTACAAGTCAGAGATTTGGTCCTGAAACAGTTAAAGCCGACCAACACAGATGTTAGGGGCAAGTTCAAGAGAAATTGGGAAGGACCCTATGTCATCACAAAAATTGTAATACCCCATATTTTTCATAATTTATTTCTTATCAAATTTTGTTTTACAGTTGGTTTATTCAAGTTTATTAAATGGTATTTTAAAATTTTGTTCCTTTAAAAATTTATTTTGATTAAATTATTGCTTTATACTGGATTTTAAGTTTTATATAGCACTTGAGTGTTGGTTGACATGTGCATTGGTTTGAGAATTTAATTTCTCATTGCTAAGTCTAGGCCATTAATCTAGAGTTAGATTTCCTTTGTTTTCCCTAGTTTTGGCCCACTAGAATACCCATCCATCTACTAATCTCCTATTAATACTAAGTTTAACCTAATTCTTATTCTACTAATCCTAAACTCAAGAGTTTTCCCACCTCTTTCTCTCTACAATTTCAGCCATCCCCTTCCTTTTCCTTTCATTTTTTGGCTGCCCTCTCTCCTTGCCATGAAGCTTTATTTCATTCTTCCTTTTCTTATTGATTTCTTCTCAAGACTTGAGTGATTGGTGCTTGGATTAACGTAAAATCCCCTTTCTTTTCCTCTTAATTCAATTCGGATATGGTGTTTTTGGAGTTAGGGTTTGAGTTAAGGTTTAATTAATCTGTTTGCTATTTCTTATGACATGAATCAGCACATGTAGTATAGAGTTAAGCATTATCTGTTATGCCTGTCAGTAATTAATCTGTTTGTTATTTCTTATGACATGAATCAGTACATGTTGTATAGAAACAGGCATTGTCTGTTATGCCTTCCAGTAATTAATCTGTTTGTTATTTCTTATGACATAAATCAGCACATGTCGTATAGAATCAGGAATTGTCTATTATGCCTTTCAGTATTTAATCTGTTTATTATTTCTTGTGACATGAATCAGCATATGTCATATAGAATTAGGCATTGTCTGTTATGCCTGCCAGTATTTAATTTGTTTGTTATTTCTTATGACATGAATCAGCACATGTCATATAGAATCAGGCATTGTTTGTTAAGCCTGCCAGTATTTAATCTGTTTGTTATTTCTTGTGACATTAATCAGCACATGTCATATAGAATTAGGCATTGTCTGTTATTCCTGACAGAATTGTAATCTGTTCGTTATTTCTTGTGACATGAATCAGCACATGTCATATAGAATTAGGCATTGTCTATTGTGCCTTTCCGTATTTAATCTGTTTATTTTTTTCTAAATGCCATGAATTAGCACATGTCATATAGGATTAGGAAATCACAATGTTTATTGTGTGATTAGCACTAACTAATCGTGTGGTCAGCACTCTCTGACCCAAAATCTGGTTATCTACAGTAAACGAAAGTTATATATCTTCACTATGCGTGATTAGCACTCTCTAATCATGTGATCAGCATCCTCTGATCAACACCCATCAAGTCCGTTGTGTCCTCAACTCTGTTGGTGTAAACTTTCTGCGTGTCATAATCATTGTTCATGGCCGTCATATATAAATATCACATCAGCATATCATGACGTAGTTTAATTGTCATCCTATGTTCCACATATCATACACAAGCATGCATCATGCTAACCTATCTGTTCCATGTCTATCTTGGACAAGGGAGGGCTCCCGATTGATTCGAGCAGAGTCAGAAATAGATAGAGAAGTGTAGGGGTTTGAGGAAGAAACAGTTTCAGTAGAGCAACCTCAGTTTTTGTTAGAAGTAATAGAAAAAATGGCAGGTTTGAATCAGATTCAGAATCAAGATCATCCAGAACAGCCTGGGTAAGGGGAAGCAAGTGAAAGGCCAATGACTAGAACCGAAGTCACCCAGATGATTACAGATTTGATCAATTTAGAGTAGTTTGTAGACTTGCTGGCTACAAAGTTGGTGGCGATTTCTGAAGCCCAAAGGCTCCCCGGGGTGGGCCCATCAAACCCACCACCGGTTCATGTTTTTGTTCAAAATGAGGTCCTTACACCATGGACTGCGCAAAGAGCACCCACTTTTTAGTCTCCTCAAACAGGTGTAAGTCGGGCTGGAGAAATGGGTCCACTAACAGCATAGCAGTTATACATGCAAGAACAGCTTCAGTAACAACGTAAAGAGCACCAGGAAATGATGCAGAAGTTCCTCGGTATGATGCAAGATAAGGAGTTGAAGTATGCCAGTCCTAGAGATTTACAAGCTATTGGATTGGAAAGGTTTCCATCGGGCTTCTCAATGCCCCGATTTCCAACTTATATAGGCAAGGGCTGCCCAACTTCATATGTAACTCAATTTGTCACTGTCTTGACCATGGCTGGACTGAGCCAGAATCAGATTGCAAACCTATTCCCTGCCACACTGGAAGGTAAGGCCACTAGCTGGTACAACCAGCAACCAGAAACTATCAAAAGGGATTGGGAGGCACTGTCAAAGGAGTTTGTCAGCAACTATGCCTGCAACAACACTAAATTCAAGACTTCTCTGCAAGACCTTGAGGCGGTCCGTCAGCAGCCTGGTGAACCTTTTCTTGACTATTATTAGAGGTGGCTCAAGACCATGAATGGCTTAGCTGTCAAGCCATTGATGTCAAAACTGATTATTAAACTGGTAAATGGAAGCCTAGAGGTCCACTACAAGGAGATGCGCTATCAGACTTTAACCTCTTATCTTGTGGTGCTTGAAATGTGAAAAAGGGTTGAGAAGTACGAAGTTCTTCCCAAGCAAACTCAAAGCTCAGGGTTCAAGCCTAAGGCATTTCTTCCCAACTATATACCCTCATCTCTCGGGTCTCCCTTGAATTCAAACCCATCATCTCCCCCGGTTGATGTTTCTACAATCAGCGAAAACCAAGAGAGACAGAGAAGGGGAGCCACAAATACATGGGATATGAACCTGTCCAAGATATTCTTCAAGTGTAGAAAGGCCGGGGTGCTAAACTCTGTTAAACCATATGTTGCAACGCCGCCAAATAAGAAGGACAATTTCTGGGCCTACCATGTGATGACTGGACATAAGACAGACGAATGTGGCAGACTGATGCTAAAAATTAAGAATCTGATTAATGAAGGTCGTATAGTGGAGCCACCTCCAGCAAAGCCAAGCATATAACCTAATCTCATGACCAGGTTTGGGGGGTCGAGTCAGCAATTGAGGAGGAAAGACATCCAGCTTGATCAACGGAAGACTCCCTGCATGTAGGGAGATATTTAATGGTTTCTAAGAACTTTTTGGTGTTTTCTCTTTATTTCTGTTATTATTGAATAAAATACGAAGACCTTTTTCATCTTTTACATACATCATTGTCTACATGTGTTATATTTTTCTGTCTGAGTGATGCATCCACATGAGCACATCATTAAGATGCATTGAATGTGAATACAACCCGGCATATGCAAAAGTACTTTGAACTGGACACCTCTTTCCCTTGGAAGGTAAGGTTGAGAGAATGAAAAATGGTGAAAAACCAATCTACAGCTTTATCTACTGCCATAATAATCCAAGAAAAGCCTTTCTAAGAAGATAATGCTTTGTTTTCATCAGCTGCATCTAATGGGATCTATGTGAGCACTCACCTGTTCGGCGAGAGTGGCACCAAAGCACATATAACATTCTGAATGTGATTATCATTTCCTTAGCCTTTTCAGCCCATTCATAAAAAAAAGGTTTGTATTCTATCAAGTCATGAAGAAGTCCGAAATCACCCAGAAAAATCCTCGAAGTAATTGCGATAAGTGAACCTATTCAATGTCAGTTTTCACACCTGTTTCCCTAAAAAAAATGTGAATAATACAAAAATTATTCCAAAGCTTTAGTTGACCACCGACTTCAATCCAAGGGGCATGTCATTAACAGGTCCCTCATAAATCAGATACACCATGCTTTGTTCAGCCCAAGGGGCATGTCATTAACATGTCCCTCATAAGTTAGACATACCTTGTTCAGTCCCCAAGGAGCGTGTCATCTATATGTTCCTCACAATGTTGTTTTTTACTCAGGGGCTAGTCATCCACATAACTTGTGTAATTCTATCTTATTCTGTCTCTTACCACCGGGGCATTTCCCAAGTACCCTATCCTGTTTACATGATTCCAAAAGTCATCCTGATTCTTCATAACTTCTTCCAGACCATCCTTTTCAAATAGCGATACCAATCGAAAACTTTCTATTTCAAATTTGAATCTCTTCCCAATAAGACTGCATTCGGTATGTTATTCTTACTTTGTGCTCTTCTGAAATAGTTGAATGCTTGCATTGGTAGCACTGTCCAGAGCCGATTTAGATAGACCAATACTGTTACCATTAGAATCTCAATAGATTATCATCTGCTATGACAATGGCCTACCCCGAAAACTAACCAATCGAAGCAGTTTATCGCTTCTAAGAATTCGGGGGCAACAATCTTAGAAGAAGAAAAGCTTCAGCTCCGC
>CAOJCR016673966.1:0-11294 GCA_948330485.1 Euphorbia neoarborescens
TCATCGCTCTAGGGAAAAATCCCGATGCTCACAAGTTCCATGCCCAAGTATCTTCCCTTTTTTATTGTCTCCGAAGCTGATCGTTCCATTTCTCTTCTCCGTTTAGGTGATGAACTGACTTCCATCACCTGTTATATGCCTTGAGCATGCACTATCTATGTACCATATTGAAGACTTCTCCACACATCTTAGGCTCACCTGTAAGAAATCACTTATTTTTATGTACCCAAACTGAGTTGGGTCCTGTAACGTTAGCTTTGGGTTTCCAGACTAACTTCTCAGTAGTCTGGCCCTTCCTTATTCTACACATTATTGAGGTGTGACCAGATCTCAAACATTAGTCACATTTAGTATGCCTACTGGATTGTCTGTCAGAGGTCCTTATATACTTTTTCTCATAACCTGTACCGGGTTTCCAGGCATACTGAATCTAAATACTTTTTTCTACTGAATAAATTTTATCATTTAAAAGTGTATTGTTATGTAATAACTCGTCAGTTTGTAATCTTAACTGGTTTATGGAATTTTCCTGTAATGAGTTATTCTCAAGTAGCTGTCTGACTTCAAGTCTCAGAACAGAGTTAGTAGTTTCAAGTTCAGTACATTGTTTCTTTAACACCTTTAATTTGTTCATGACTGCTTCGAGACACTCATATATCTTATATACAGACTCAATGAGCTCATTAATAGATAGGGAAAAATCAGTTACCTCAATGTATCATAAGGTGCTAGTCTCTCCAGTACGTAGTTCTGACTTAGAGTCATACTCAGCATCGTTAGCCATAAAACAATAATTGGCTACCTCCTTAGCCTTTATTGCCTTTCTTCTCGCTTTCTTTTCTTTCATCAGCCTAGGGCAACTAGACCTAATGTGTCCTGACTGGTGACATTCAAAGCAGGTGATGGGATTTGATGAGGAGGATTCCTTCCTGTACTGATCACCTTTCTTGATGTTTTGCTTCTGAAGCTTTCCTTCTTTCCTGAGAATTCTCCTCAGCTTTCTAGTGATCATTGCAATGGCTACATCATCTGAGGAGGATTCAGACTCAATACTATCCACCCTCAGTACTATGGATTTCTATCTCTTGTCCTCTGGTTTGTATTTGAGTTCGAAAGCCTACATAGTGCTTTCATGGGTCATCAGTGATCCCACTAGATCATAGTATTTATACTTGCTCAAATCATGCACTTCCTCAATAGTTGTTTTCTTTACCTGCCAGCTATTAGGGAGGATTCTGAGGACTTTCTTCACTTGCTCCTCTTCAATTATCACTTTTCCAAGTCTCTTGAGCTCATTTACTATGTTAGTGAATCTTGCGTTCATCTCAACAACCTTCTCGCCTTCCACCATCTCAAAAGCTCATACTGACACATGTGTTGATTGATTTTATGTTCCTTGACTTTGGTGTTTCCTTTATAGGTAACCCCCAACTTTCTCCAGATCTCCTAAGCAGTTTCACTCTACGAGATCTTGTTGTACTCATTAGCATCTATTGCGTAGTGAAGGATATTGATAGCCATGGCATTTGTCTGAAGATTTCTCAGATCGAACTCAGTCAGTTCATCGTCAGGTTTGGGCACAATATCTCTATTTTCCAATGTTTTTAATGGTTGATAAGGACCATAAAATATAACCATCCAATCTCTCATGTCAGCGGCTTGGATGAAATTCTTCATCCTATTCTTCCAGAAGGTGTAGTTCGAGCCAAAGAATAGTGGAGGTCTGGTGATAGATAATCCTTTAGGAAGGATTTGAGTAGTCTTATTACCAGGAAGTTATTTGATGTTGCTGGCCATCTGATCATCTCTCTGAGATTGTTAAACATGAGGATAGAGTTAGGCTCTGATACCAAATATGGATCCCAGTATGGCAAAAAAAGTCAACAGGATGGTGAATTGACACTTCTAAAAATTTTAATGGGTGAAGAAAAAGATAACAACTTTGGTACTGAGAAAATGGTTGGGTCAATATCGAATTCAATAGATGACTGAATTCTTAGTATGGAGATGAGTGCTCAGTATGGTATTGATAAAAGAATGTTTCAGCAGTAAGTAAAGGCTTTAAAGATTAGGATACAGTGATTTATACTGGTTCGGTACTTACCTTCAGTACCTATGTCCAGTCCCCAAGGTACTTTCCCTTAAGAGTTCAATTCACTATGAGACCTTTCAGGTAGGAATCAAACCTTTACAGCTTAGTCTAATATGCTACTGAGTACCTTTCTCAATAGTTACTTAGCTAACTACTGCTTACCCTCAGCAGTACTAAAACCAATAATAAGTGTATAAAACTGTTCTCAACACTTAGAAAGAAATTTACACTGAAGTTCTAACTCTTTGAGTTCTTTCTAAAATCTTTACAGAGTTTTTGAAGGTGCTTGCTCAAAATCTTTTTGCTTGATTTCTCTGTAAAAACTTGGTAACCTTGCTTGAATGAGGATTTCTCCTATTTATATTGCTCCACTAAGACTATTAGTTGAGTACTAGTCCTTGGATCAGTTGTTTTCAACCGTTGATGAAGTTACTTGTCCTCAGTAAGGGATTTTCCATTGGTGGTGTTGTTTGGTCTGTACTGAGCAGAATGCTAGTCAAATAGGGTACTGATTTCTTTTTAAACAAGGCATGATTTTGCTGACACCTTTATACCTTCCTTTTTTTTCTCCATTTATGGTATGATTTGGCAGCATTGAGAGACAACTTTTAACAGAATGTCTGCACACTTGACAAACCGTTGAACGCATAAGTGGATATTGAAGAAATAATTCCAATTTTAATTTTTTCAAACACACACTTTATATTATTTTATTATCTTCAAAAATAATTTATAATAGGGTTCTAATAATTTCTTCCTTCATTGCTGCCATCCAATGATCTTTCTCATCACTTGTTATTGCCTCTGAGTAGTTCTGTGGTTCAAACTTATAATCTGATCCTTCTATGGTTAGTACAAAACTACTAAGGTTATAGATAACAAGTCAGGTTGGAGGTTTGATCCTTCTTCTCGTTTGGTCTTTGGCATGCAAATAATGATGATCATTATTATCTGGTTGAGTTTCAGCTTCGGGTAGGTGTATTGATACACGTGCAAAGTAAAATGTATTAGTTATATTAATAAGGAATATATCATGCATATTTTTTGTTGTTTAATGTTTATCTGTGTGTCATTTTTATAGAAATATGTATTTTTCAAGGTTAAGGACTCAAGACATAGAAAATAACATCTCAAGATGAGTAAAGAAGATTTAGGACAAACGGTATAAGAAACGGATAAGAATTGGAAAAAAGACCTTGCAACCTTGTCCAATTGATGCTTAAACATTCATCTAACAACTTTGGAGTAGAAGATAATTCTTTTAGCTTTCGATTGGATCTTTAATTACCTCATTCGGATATCGGACGAGAAAGTTACGGATGAAACAAGTAATGTTGTACAGTGCTGTCAAGTCCAAACTTCCAAAGGGAAGTTGCGATCGCGATCATGATCTACACCTACTAGGAAGTTATTCTAACGACTTCGCAACTTCCTATGTCGCGATCTTGATCTACACCTACTGGGAAGTTATTCTAACGACTCTAATAGGATTTGAATGTTGCAATCCCACCAACTTCCACCAAATCGGCCCTTATCCGTTATGGACTAATCCTAACATGTTCCTACATCCTCCAACCAATCAAATACATCTCCAACCGCCCTAAACCTCTATAAATACCCATCAATACATCAAATCAAGGACACGTTCTACACATTCAGATATACATTCATAGAAGATAGAAAAGAGAAGATATCGCTGTAGGGAGAAGACGTAAGGGAGACACACTTTGTGTGTTTTCTCTGCGGAAAAAGGGTGTATTCCTTATAAGTTTTTCATTCTTTCCCATTACATTCTGTAAGTATGTTTGTAAGTTTATGTAGAGAAGGAGTTAATCATACCCTCTAGGATGATTGTTTGGAAGTCTAATGCAAAGCTTCCATGGTCTGACATACTAGGGCAAGCATATGAAAAGATTGAAAACCTTTGATTATTTTTTATTATGTATGATCATTGTATTATAGAGTTCTTCATCCGAATTTATCTAAACAGTTTGTATGTATTGTATAAGTTGGGTTTATGTGAATGAAAGTCTAAATTGTTTACTTTGAATTCGTGTTTTAATACAATGCATGTGGCATGAGTTAATCATACCTTGTTATATGTCTCTTCAGAAGTTGTTTTAGGTTTTGTTGAAAGATGAAATACTAGAAATGTGGATGTGTACTTAAATTTGGGTTTGTAATCTATGTTTTGGTGTGTTGCAATAATCAAAAGATGTAACAAAATGTAGAAGACCAAATCCATCTATACCAGGTAGAGTTAATCATACCAATTCTGATAAAATTTGTTGGAATAATCAAAGAATGAATACTTCATCCATGCATGCCAATTTAGGGTTACATTCATAAGATGATGAGAAACAATAATGTAAACAACACCATTCTGAATATACGACAATTCATATTTGCTAGTGTCGTCTTCATTAGAATTAATTTTATGTAGAATAATAAAATCACTCTCAAATTATGATTACCATAGACAGAGTTAAATAAACATGATAAACCACCGTGTCCTTTTTCTTCCTGGGATCGATACTCGGACTTAAAAATCCATTAATAATGTGTAAATACATGCCACGTGTAGAAAATTCACACCATGTATTTCTTGAAACTCTTAAACTCGATTTGCTTCTTCCTCATTAGGAATCGGATCATGATCCAAATCATCTTTAGACCATATCCCTACTTTGTTGCTGCTGCATGGGTTGTCTATAGAAGCTTTAACAGTCCCTTTAAAGAATATCTCATATTCATTAAACTTAACATCCCTGCTAATAATGCTCCTCTCCATTCTACTCTCATTCGTCCATAGCTTATACCCTTTTTACCCCATCCAGATACCCTATGAACATGCATCTGACAGCTTTAGCATCTAACTTATCCAATTTCTGATGAGTAAAAGCTAAGCAACCAAGCACCTTTATGTGATGCAGATCCAAGAGAACTCCATTCCAAATCTCTTCAGGAGTTTTGAACTGATTTGCTGCTGATGGACAATTGTTGATCAAATAAGCAGCCGTGTGAACATCCTGCCCCCAAAACGTCTTCGACAAGTTTGTATTCAACATCATACATCTTACCCTCTCCAGCAGTGTTCTATTAAATCTTTCAGCCAAACCATTCTACTATGAGGTATATGGGACTGTTTGATGTCTGCCTTACAAAATGAATTAAACTCAGTGTTCACAAACTCTAAACCATTATCAGTTCTCATATTCTTTACCTTGTAACCAGTTTGGACTTCCACCAGCTTCTTCCAATCCTTGAACTTCTGGAATGCCTCATCATTGGTTTTTCACATGTATATTCATACCTTTCTTGAAAAATCATCCAGTATGTTCATGAAATAATTTGTTCCACCAATGGTAATGTGCTTCGACAGCCCCCAAAGTTCAGAATGCATATAATTCAAGATCTCAGAAGTAGTATGCATAGATTTACTGAACTTTAGTCTTGCGGCCTTCCTGATTCCATATTGATCACATAACTCCAGCTTTACCATTTAATCTATTGCAACCAAACCTTATTTAGAAAACTCCTGCAATCCTTTCTCACTGATGTGACCAAGCCTTTTATGCTGAAGCTCAGTTGAATTCTGTCTACCTACTGCAGCAATAGCAGCCATCCAACTGAATTTCTTTCCATCAAGTGTGTAAAATCCTCCTCGTAAGAAATAAGTCATGATGCACCTATTACCCTTCATAACTCTGGTTGTTTCTGCATTGATGACAATCTTGCAATCCAGTTTGGTCAGAGTAGGGATAGATATCAGATTCTTGGTCATTTGAGGCACATATTTCACATTTATTATAGTAACTTTATTCCTTGAGTTCATTTACAACTTGACCGATCCAATCCCCATGATCTTGTAGGATTTACTGTCTCCTAACACGACATGCCTAGATTCTTTCTCTTCTATGTCAATGAACCAGTCTTTGTTGAATGTAATGTGAAATGTTAAGCCACTATCCAGGATCTACTGATCCTTGTCTTCATCAGTTGACACGACCGGTATATCACTCTCAAGTTCTTACTCTGTGATATTGGTAGCACCAACATTCAGCCTGCTATTCATCTGGTTTCCCTGTCTCTTCTTCAGACAATCCTTTCTGAAGTGACCCTCTTCATGGCATTTAAAGCACTTTAACCCTTTGCCATCTTGATCCATCTATTTGTCTCTCCCTCTGTCGGCTTGTTTCTTCTAAGAACCTTTCTTATTCCACTTTTTCTTGCCTTTACCTTTAATGAACAAGCTATCCTTGATAGACTTTGATTCCTCTTTAAGGCATGCATCAAAGGTTCTTACAGCATTTATGTCATCGTCCAGTGGCAGAGATATCCTTCCATATTTTAGAGCCATCTGAATTTCCTTATACTTCTCTGTCAATGAGTTCAAGAGAACCACTACCACATACTCATCACTCACCCTTGCTCCACCGAAGATAAGGAAAAGAAGATCTTCTTGAGCTTATCCAAGTTCTACTCTAAGGTTTTGGATGAATCCATATTGAATTTGAGAAACTTTTCTTTAAGCAGTATCCTGTTTAAGAGAGATCTTGATAAGTAGAGCCTGTCAGCTTATTCAGAACCTTCATTATTGTGTCTCCATCCATGACTTTCCATGCCACATTGTCACCAAGATACAGAATCATGATTCTGTATACCTTTCTTTCAAGTCTTTTCGTTTTCATCGACTTCTATTCTTCAGGTTGGTCTGCCTCAACTGGATCGATAGCCTCATATATATCATTGACATCCAGTAAATCCTCCATCTTTGTTTTCTAGGCTGATTAGTCGCCTGACCTATTAAAAAAGGGCATATCAAACTTCAGCGATCCCATCTTCTTAATTTCTTACCTCAATACTCCAAGATTTACTTCCAAGAACTCAAATTAACAGATTCTAACCTCTGTAGCTATGATACCAATTGTGAACTCTGTATGCTTTATCATTGATGATGCAAACACACAGAATTTTATGGGATTAGAGAGAATCAAATTCGATAAGGAAGATGACGATGATAAAGATGAAAAGAACGAAAGAAAATAAAGAACACTTAAATAACCCTGATTCAATTCCCTTAATTGGAGCCTACATCCAGCAAAAACTAACTCCTTTTAACCAATGAAAAGAATTACAGAATACACTGTAAGATTTTTGCTCTCTCTCTCTTTAGACTGAATTTCTCTCTCTATAATCTCAATTGTTCTCAATTCATTCCCCCATCTGACTAGAAACTAGACAGAAGTATTTATAGATATATGAAGTAAATAACTGAATCAAGAATCAGTTTATAGCCATTAGATTCTGAGAAATAATTAATCAATTGCTCTTAGTTTCTCGGTCCGATAAAGTATGATTGTTTGCTCATTAAGTTATCCGGTATTGAGAGAGTATTCCCTTTTGCTAAGTTATCTAGAAAGTAATCTCTAAAGCGTTTGGTCCTTGCATCCAGTCATTGCTTTACTCAATAATTTTACTTCATTCGATACCAACCGAGCCACAACCTAATAGGTGATTCGGTTCTAACAGTCTTATACTTAAGATCCGATACTCGCCAAACATACTACTCCACATCTTTATAATTCTTTGTCTAACTCTTCAACACTTAGTTTATGAATTTTACTTATACAAAAGCAAATTTTTAATTTGATTTCTATTCATAAGACTCGTATTTAGGATTGAATTTCCATTGATATGGCTAGGGTATATAGGCCTAAAATGGATTTGGCAGGAAGAGATCACTTTTGAGAATCACTAGCAGCTAATTTAAAATAAAAGTTCGAACTCAAAGACAAAAAATATAAAAAGTAGCTTTTACTTTCCATTAAGTTCAAGGTTTTAATCTCATTATCTTCATTTTTTTTCTACACTAGGTCTTCAAATCTATTAGAGATCATAGAGGTGAGGGTAAGTAAGAAAATTAGGTTTCTAAGTAAAAAAAGTCCATAAAAACCTTAAATTTCTAGAATTTTCACCACATTCATTAATGTAAAAATTTATTAAATAAACTTTTCACTTTGGTTTGTTCTTAACTCTACCATTAGGGATTTCAACCTAGAGGTAACAATATAAGAAAACATTTCAACCGTATATGTGAATCTAAATCATTTTTATTTTACTCTGTTGTGGGTTATCAGGAATGATAATAGCCGCATGGCTCTTCAAAGTAGTCACATGTAGTGTGCTTGAAGTTTTCTGAGGGGACTATCAATTATCCTTGGCTCGGTAAATGGTGCTAAAAATTTGGTGTGCCTCATATTTGCATTAATTTCAATGTATATTTACATGCATAGGTCATTTATGACTTTATAGCAAATTAAACACATAACTTGAAGTATATGGAATACACACATAGTAATAAAAATATCAATCTCACAGAGAACCAGTACACAATGATTTGATAAAATTGTTATTTTATCTATGGATAATAAAAAGGAAAATTTATTTTGATCCTAATTACATAAAATTAAACCTATTCTAATCTAGTGTATAATTGTTACTATTTCCTACATGTATTACATGAAACATATGTTGTTGACTTGAGATTTTCTCTTAATTCGTAATGACCATTAATCAATGGATTTGCTACTGTTATAACCATATTGGTGGAATTCTGAGCTCTGACTCTGGGAGCTAATCTCCAAGAGGATTCATGCCCAAATCCTAAAACAACATTTTTGAATTTCAACATACATCATTTATATTCTATGATTAAACAATATAATATCCACATGCATTCATTAATCAACTTAGGCATTCACACTATATTTCTTATCCACCTCGGAAAAGAACAACAACTACGTTTCATAAATATCTATTACTAGCTAGGTCTCTAAATATATACTTGTGAATCAATGGTTAACAGTAACGCAAAGAAACTAATATCAAATCAATTCATATAACATTTAATCATATATGCATACATGTGATACAAACTAGGTTATTGAGTTTTCTACATAACCTAGAAATTAAACATCCACTGAATTAAAGTTTGTCAGATCTTAATTCGATGATCATAAGGAGGTAGTCAATCTCCTATAGTTCCTGGTTAGGAATATCAAAACATATTAAGCATCGGGCTAGGAATACTCTCTATACAATACAACATCCATTCAATAATAATAGTAACAGGAGAATCCTACCACGTACTTTTGTTCATTGTTAACATCTCTGTTGAGAATCCTTACCTACGTAAAAGAAAATGCAAAGGAAACTTGTTATTTATTTCTTCTAAAAAAATGTACACACATAAAAGGTATCCTTACATCATAAAATGGGGGGTATTTATACATTTCATTTGGTGGGTTCAGAATCTTTTTCTATATTCTAACTGTTAAGGATAAGATCTACAGTTGACCATTGTAAACTGAAAAAAATGGCAGTTAGAACTGTTTGAAACTGCCTGGATAGGGAATGTCATGCTCTCGAGGTGTGTGGGTAGTGTGGGTGAGAACATTCTACCTAGCTTGGTAGCTTTCCTATAACATATTACGCTCATATAGCCTATATATCGTGGGCATGAGAAGTTTCTACCCTTCTTGGTACCTTTCTAGTACCATATCGCGCTCGTGTCGCCTGCATGTCACAGTCACTAGATTTTCTACTTGTCATCCCTTTTGGATATCTTAATTTTCATGTATAACTACAGGGTATTGTGCTTATGACATGCATGCCAAATGCAACATGCTTCTTGGCTCACACATTATTAGGGTTCGCCAGCAGACAATGCAAATACCCTTCTACATGGTTTTTCCATTCCACGTTTGTTTCTTCTCATTTTTGCACTCTTTGACATATTTATGATCCATTTTCCATGCCTTCCTTCAGTCAATCTAAATTTACACAATGAGTTGGATTCCTACAAAACAAACACAAAATACGCATAAAATTTCCCTAACTTTGTACAAATACAATATTGGTATAATGTACTTTTTATTAGTGTATGACTTAGTCCCCTGGCATTAATCTATTTTATTAAATTTTCACAATGCAAATTGATCTAATAGGATATCAATTATTTAAGAATAGTCTTTAAATGTAGGACTAAGGGTAAGATCATATTCTTAAATATAAATATACCACTTCGTTATATCGTGGGAATGATAATAACTATGAACTAATATGTAGGTGGATTTTATAGTTAGGTCCTATCAACTATAAAATATGGGATGTTAATTATACACATGTGTATATGTTTGGCAACATGGTACTGGACTGATCCACTTAAGGTTTATTCACTTGACCCATACAAGTGATATCATAGTAATAATAATAATATTTCATCCGTTGACCCAATGTTTCTATGGACTTAGGCACTAACTGAAATACCTAGGTCATACACCTAATATGTCTGTAACTGGATGCCAAAGATAGGTATGACTAGGTATACTAACGAAATGTCTAAGGGTTATGATTAAGGTGAACGGAATGCTAAGTCTCCTAAAAGAGAAAGTGATATCAACAACCAAGTGAGACTAAAAAGTGTTCGAGCAAATCCAATAATAATAGTATATTAAATAATTGATTTATTAATCTATTTGGAATCAAGAAATGTACGTGCAACCATAGGGAATAACTTAGTTATGGTACATGTAGTATTCATATATCCTCAGGATCATATAGCATAACATTTTACAAGGTCATATATGAACTGCAAACGATATATATTCGTCTTAATTAGGGACTATAATGATTTGCTTCAACTCACTTACAGTGTGTAGAATCGTTAATCTAAAATATACTATCAACATAAAGATGAACTCGTAGGATTGCACCCATAGGGTAAAAGATCAATTGTCTAAGAATCATATATGTACTAGGTATATATAAACTAAGGAATTAAATAGACTATTGAGTTTTATGGTTAAAGACCAATTAAATAATAAATCCAGTTAAATCATTTTTAATTGTGTGATATGGTTAATTTTGATTATATTATAAATATATAATAAAATTATTATGTCACATATATGTTAATATAATATATTTATTTTTTTATTATATTACAGATATAACAAAATTATTATGTCACATATATTTTGAAAATTAACATAAAGTAAAGCTTTATCATATAGTTAAAATATTTATATATTAATATTAATTGTTTATATTTAATTCTATTATATTTTATATATATATATATATATATATATATATATATATATATATATATATATATATATTACTAAACATGGTATTC
>CAOJCR016674426.1:0-11426 GCA_948330485.1 Euphorbia neoarborescens
AAACTCCTAATTTCTACTCCTAAAAATCGGCCATAAGTCAACATAGACCCACCACATTAATATTTGACCATGCAACATGTTATATGCCATAATAAACTAAAGCTCATGTTTAATACATATGCACTTTGCTTGCATTAAAACCGAAAAGCAATCAATTAAAAGGAAAATTATGGAATTAAAGTATGAAATATTTTTTTATTCAAGTAACTAGTTAAATGATAAAAATAATAGAGACAAGAAAATCATGCCAAAGAACTTGGGGTGTTACAATATGAATCATAAGTGATGTTAAATGGTTTATAAGATTAGTCTACCGAAAATTCTAAGCAATCAAATCATTCTTAATAGGATATGGTTTGCATTAAAGATATTCTTGTGTTTATGAATTGATATGGGATTCACAACAAAACATCAACTTTAAGATTACCATAAACAGAATATATGTGTATATATGCTTGTTGTGTACATTTTTCCTCATGGGATCAATACTCAGACTCAAAATCAATTTTATACTACTTGTGCGACTCGTATACTTGAGGTAGTGTGTGAATTTATTTTATGCATGACCAACTACATGTGGGTATGTGAATGATTGACCATTACATAAGTTTATATATGTAATTCACGTACCACACTAGATCTACCATCTCTCCTTTGGTTACACTTCCAATCAGGCTACGTACTTCTTTAGGAGAAGATAAGGAAGTTGTATCAATTTCCATTAGTTTCTTCACCACTGCCTGTCTTTGTCGTACAGACTCCTTTAATAGCTGCCAGACGCTGACCCTGGCTTATATCTTCTTAAGCTAATCTACTACATAATCATCTGTGAAAACTAATGGGGGATAAGGGACTGTAATGGGCACTGTCGAAGGTATGTTCTGTCCTGAAAGATCATTACCCTGATTCTTTACCACTTGATCATTACTGTGCTGCCTTGGTCGATTTAGTCCCCCATTTTGACTACCCCTTCTTCTTGCTCAGAATACCCATCCACTACGGGTCATGTTGTTCACTTTCCAATATTTTGGTCCCAAGAATATACCTATATTAATCAATACTTGCCACAGTGTCTGTTTATTTGCTTTTACAAGCTCCTCCTCTTCTGAATCACCCTTTATCAGATTGTCTTTGGTTGATTTGACTTTTGGGACATTTTTGGAGTTTTCTTTTTTGGGAGCCAGCAGAAATTCGTCTTTGCTATCATCCGACTCAATATCTTCCAACCTTATCCTCTTCAATTGGCTGGAGGTAGCTGAGACAGTTTCAACCATGACTTCTTCTTTCTCCCTGGAGATCTCATTCATGATCACACTTTCAAGTATATTGAACTGTACCATGTTTATCTATCCTCCAAACCTTGGCATAGGATTGGTTTGGGTGCTGGGCTTGGCTGGTAACAGCTCCTCTAAATGGCCTTCATTGATGACCTTTCAAATTTCCCATAACAAAGTTGCACATTTGTCTGTTATGTGTCCTACCACAACATGATATGCACAAAAATTGTCTTTGTATTTCGGGGCGAGAGTAGTATAAGTTATGAATGAATTGTGCAATCCTACCTTTCTGCATTTGAAAAAGATCTTAAATAAGCTCATCTCCCACGAGTTGAAAACCTGCCTTCTCCTCTATCTTTCCTGGCTATCAATGGCATGACTGATGGTAGATATATCCACATTAGCCGCTGTTGATGATCCCGGTTTTTAACTTGACCTTGGGTAGAAGGTTTGAAGTTGGTAGAGAAACTTTTGGGTTTGAAACCCAAACTTTGTGCTTGCTTCGGGAGAACTTCATATTTCTCTACCCTTTTACCCATTCCCAACACTTCCATATAAGAGACGAAAGTTCTGTATCACATCTCCTTTCAGTACATATCCAAGCTACCGTCTACCAATTTGGTTATTAGTTTCGACATCAATGGCTTAATAGATAAGCCATTTATGGTCTTAAGCCATCTCTGATAATAGTTGTAAAACGTATCGCCTGGCTGCTAGCGCAGTTCCATAAGATCTTTTCAGGAAGTCTTGAACTCTATGTTGTTACAGGCGTAGTTACTGACAAATTCCTTAGATAGCGCCTCCCAATCTCTCTGGCTTCTGGCTGTTGATTGTAACAACTGGTAGCTTCCCCCTACAAGGTAGTGGGAAAGAGAAGTGCAATTTGGTTCTGGCTTAGTCCAACCATAGTCAGTATAATGACAAACTGGGTCACATGATTGCTGGAAAACCCTTTCCTGGGTAAGTGGGAAATTGGGGTATTGAAAAGCCAGGTGGGAACCTCTCTATTTTGGTGGCATATAGATCTCTAGGATTAGCATACCTTAGTTCTTTAATTTGTAACAACCCGATGTAAGACCTCTTGCTGATCTTTTTGTTGTTTTTGAAGTTGTTCTTGAATGGAAGCTTTCCATGCTGCTAACAGCCCCAACATCTCAGCCACCCGTGTTTCTATTTGTGGGGATTGGAAAATGGGTGGTCCTTAAGCTCCCTAGGGCATGTGAACCTTTTTTTGGACCGATGTCTATACTGGTGGTGGGTTGGAGGGCCCACTCTAGAGACTCTCAATGATTCAGAGAGTGCCAACATCTTACTAGCCAACACATCTGTAAACTGTTCTAAGTTGAACAAATATGTTATCATCTGGTGGACACGCCGGGTTGCTCTATTCTTAATTCAATTCTACCATATTATCTATAACTTCTCCTGACCCCTGCACGACTCTACATGTGCTTGATTCTGGCTCGTTTCTGGCCAATAAGGATCCTGCCCATATCTAAACTACACATCAAATAGTAAAGTTAGTATGATTCATGTTGATGTGTGAAGTGATTGGACACTAGGTAATGCACTAATGGAGGTACGTATCTATTTGCAAAATTGAGAATAATTTTGATTTTTTACTAAAATGCCTTAATTTACATGACACTATTTGCAACTGTATGATGTGATCAAATATCAAAGGTCCTTTGTAGAGCCCTAGCACTGGATGCTATGGTCTTCGACCATGTGAGAATGAATTTGATGAAAGTTCTCTATTTTTTAGCCTTTTCATGATGTGGTCATCGACCATTTGAATGATGTGATGAAAGGTCTGGTCTTTTGAGCTTGTTCATGATGTGGTCATCGACCATTTGAATGATTTTATAAAAGTTCTCTATTTTGGACCCTTTTGATGATGTGGTCATCAACCATTTGAATGATTTAGTCAAAGGTCTCATCTTTGGAGCCTTTTAATAATGCGGTCATCAACCGTTCAAATGTTATGATAAAATGTCTCGTCTTTCAAGCCTTTTAATGATACGATCATTGATTGTTTAAATGATTTGATGAAAGGTCTCCGTTTTGGAGCATTAATAGAATGATGTGGTCATCGACTATTTGGATGGTTGATTCGATGAATGATCATAGCATTTCCAAAGATGACATGGAATTTTGGTGAGAGACATGGCATTTTCTAATGATGCATGACATGGCACTGTATGACATGGCATAATTTAAAGATGTATGACATGGAATTGCATGACATGGCATTATATGGCATAGCATTCGGAGTGCTAGAGTGATGATATTTTAATCGCACTAAATGGATGCTTCGCAGATTTCACTTTTTTAATAAGTAAGTGAAATATCATAATATGAAACAAAACTTGCTTTTAATACATTCATTAAAAGATAAAAGGTACTCCCAAATTTAAATGTGAAGCTAACCCTTTCTTTATGCGTAAATGAAGCCCTAATGCCTTCAAGCCAAATTGCATATTTCTTGTCCGGTTCCAACAATGATGGGTTGACATCGAGTTTTTGAAAATGCAGGTTACGAGCCCACCTTTCTATGAACATATCGTGCCATGCTTCTGTATATTTGGCTTCTTTTGATTGCAAAGCCAAGTTTAGAACCCATTATGGGAGTCCGTGCTGTCTGAATAGTCTTGATGGTGAATAAAAGGTGAGCTTCATAAGTCCCAATAGCTTGATATCAAGATTCCACGTGGATACTCGCACGTTGGTTACTTTCCACCAAGGGAAGGTCCATCAAATGTCCAAGTGGGACATGTTAGATAATTCTGAATCCAGTCTTCCTTGCTAAGATAAAGTGTTCCCAAAGTGAGAAAGTCTCGTTCTTTGATATGGGGAAGCTTATATTTAAAGAAATGACATTTGGGTGGTGTAATTAAGGACAATTTCCCTACTAGCCAAATTTGGAGGATGGCTATATGTGGGCTTATATGTATGTCATCATTCATGGAATATTTATTTAGGGAGATGAGGGTTTCGGCTAGGATGAGGCCTATGTGAGAAGCCCCTTTAGCAATTTAAGGAATAGTGGAAGTTAGTCTGAAAGAGAAGGTACTATATGGCAAACCCAACAGCTGGTCCATAATCATCATGCTGACCATGTGTATCCAACTAGGGTATGTATGGATTGTGAGGGAACACCAATCTAATACTGTTGTTAAATCAAATCTTGTGGTGGAAGTGTCCTTGTGAAGCAGTGAGAGAAAAATTTCATATTCTTCCCTGGGAAATGATAACTCTTTGGCTACAATTCCCCGATATCCATATACAAACTCTGGTATAGCAAGGAGGGTCTTTCGGGAGCTAGGCACACCAATGATGGTGAAAACTCTTAAAAAATGGGACACATCTCATGATTTCTGAATCTGAAGACATTATCCAATGGGTCCCAAAATGTGATGCAAGCCCTCAATAACTAAGGTAAAAGCTGGGTGTCGAAGCATAGCTTGGCATCTCTCAAACCAAAAGTTTTAAACATGGCCCAATCTGAGTTACGGAGCAACTTGAGGAATGTCTGAAACTGCTGCTCAAAGTTCGCCATAGAACCTATTAGAAGCATGAAGATCACAAGTAAATGTATTTTCAAAATCATGTCGACTATGGGAATGCAGATCATGGTGATAATGTTCATCATAGGATTCGTGCATGCCGAGGTATAGAAGATTAATGATGTGTATCATAAGATTGCATGACATGGCATAATTCGATGGTGTATGACATGGTATTGCATGACATGGCATGATTTGATGATGTATGACATGACATTGCATGACACGATATAATTTGATGATGTATGACATGGCATTGCATGACATGATATAATCTGAATGATGAATGACATGGCATTGCATGACATTGCATATTGTGAATTATGTATGACATGACATTGCATGACATGGTATATTATAAATGATGTATGACATGGCATTGAATGACATGGCATAATTTGAATGATGTATGACATGGCATTACATTACATGGCATATCGTGAATGATGTATGACATGGCATTGCATTACATGTCATAATTTGAATGATGTATGACATGGCATTACATGATATGGAATAATTTGAATGATATATGACATGTCATTGCATGACATGGTATAATTTGAATGATGTATAATATTGTGTGGTGGTGTATGATATAGCACCATGGTAATGATGTGGTGTCTATTTATGACATATTGCTTATATAGCATGGCATGAGGGATAAGATACCAGATTTGGGTAAACCCTAGCAAAATGGTATTATGATGTCGAATGTTCGAATGTGATGCACCCTTCTGAGGGTTTGAAAATGATTTATTATGAGACACGTACTAAAAATGCACATGGCTGCATACAAATGTGGGTTAGTATGGCCTACAATATGCATGTGATATAATATGAAATGATTAATTTGGATGCATGTAATAGGAACACACAAACACAAATAAGAGTAAACATCATACGAGCCGAAAATTTCCAACCTTATATCTCCACGTGGTATAAAGTCCCCAACCATTCCTAGGTGGGGTCTCCTTGTCGTTAACGGGGAATGACAAGGGTCAAAACAAAATCCATTTTATTTCGTGTTTCGGGAAACCTAATAGAAATTTCTATGGCATCTATATGAAGGAGAGTTAAGTCCGGGTTAGCAAAGGAGGGTCCCATAGCAAAATATACCATCTTTCTCTCCCTCAGTAGGTTCAAACGAGAAGATTAACGTACGAGGCTATCGTGGCTTCCCAATAGATGCCCTTGGCACCATAGAGGCACACAAGCGACACTTTCTTAAAAAAGTCGAGGTAGGTATGGTGGTCCTAAAGTGGTAAGTACAATGTGTATCTACTGCAATGCAAGGATATAAAAATAAAGATCCATTTGAATGGATATGAAAATAAAAATTCTTTGTTTTAAAAATGTTATCGATTTTTTGAAGTCTTTTGAAAAAGTATTTCAAAGGCTTGTCAAAATTCCTTTCAGTATTTTTAAAGTTTGAAAACTTTTGTAAAAAGTTTGAAAGGAATTAATCCCCAGCAGAGTCGCTACTGTGAGCGGACGACAAATTTTTAGTTTGTGTTTCTTTTTTGAAAATTAATTTTGAGAAAATATAAGTCTTTTTGAGTTTTGGAAAATGCAATAAGCATGAAAACATTTCCTAAGCGAATGAATTAATTCTTTGAGAAAGAATCATTCAAACGAAATGCGCACGATGCGAGCTTAGGAATTTGATGGAAATTCAAACTAGATTTAAAATGAAATAAATCAATTCCTTAAGAAATTAAGGTTGAGGCCTTAATTCAATACGCGTATGAATGCGGGCTTTAGAGTTTTCATTTTGAAAACTAAAGTTTGAATGAAAACAAATATTTAGAGAAATTCAAAGTCGAATCTCTTAAAAATAACATTTGGAGTTGCCACCCGGTTCCAAGCTCTACCAAGAATTAATTCACGGTATTTCTCGTATCCTAAGTTTCAAATCCAAAATCGTGATCCAGAGATCTGGTTCGAACAAGACATGTACTCATCCTTTTTCAAAAGTCTTTTAAAGAAATCAAAAACATTTTCAAAAATGAATTATTTTTATTTGGGAAACCACCTAAGTTGATTGCAGATTAATTATCCACGTGATCGTGCATCTGAAAGAAAGCGGTAAAATTGTACACAACATTACAAACATTCACACAAACTATGCTACGGGATACACTTGTAATAACGGGAGTAGGGGTACATTCACATTCATACATTAACATGCATAATATACTTGAATTTAAACACCTTGCACAATTTTCATGCTTGAAATAGGCACGCAATAAGAATGGGGAGGTATGATAGCTCGGGGATCATTTATTTAGGGTACCATTCGATCTAACGCGGTTTATTGGGTCAAACGATTTGGGCCGAAAGATGGTCTCGTGATGGCCCAAAAAAACATTTTGTGTCATTTTCGAAGGGCATAATGGTGATATTTATTTTGAAATTCATTTGGCTTTTTTTTAGTTACAGAACATGGAAGTTTCATGAGTCATATATCCGGGAAATAATTCCCTTCCTTGAACGATTTTAGCAGCCCTAAACCTGACTTTTTGGCACGATTTCCTAGATGCAAACACATACAATACGAAATTAAATCTAAGTCTCAAATACAAATATATATCGTGCTCATTTATCGGCACCCATCGAGATCACATCGAGTAAACAAAAAAGCACAAATAAAGAAAATCCATGATCCTAGGATTGTTATCCAATATTTTTCGAGAAAAACATCATTTATTCGAGTAAAAACCAAAAACCAGATCACATTTGGAAAAGGAGCTAAAAAGAAAAATTTTATACCCCTTCAGGTCCAGAACTCGGTGTGTTATGGGAAAAACACAGCGAGTTCTGGGTGCAATTTTTAGCCCGAGTCATAGTAGCAAAACTCGTCGGCATGTTCTGGGAACACGACAAGTTTTATACTGTAACTCGGCTTGTTTCATGAAAACACAGCTAGTTTGTTAATAAAAAAGGTAACCAAGTTCCAGTGGTAAAGCTTATCGGTGCTTTATGGGAACACGGTGAGTTTTGTACTGGTACTCGATGTGTTTTAAGAAAACACGGCGAGTTCATGGGCAGTTTTTTGCTTTTGAGTTCTAGCAACAGACCACGCCTGCGTGTTCTAGGAACACGACATGTTTTCCCTAGAAATCGGTGAGTTGTGTTAAAACACGATGAGTTCTAGTCTGTTTTAGTTAAAAAATTTTGTCAGAAGCACGAAAATAATCCGGGATGTTTGGGGTTCCAATTTTAACCATTTTTACAAGTCAAAAAGTGAATTTAACCCTAGATTCTACATTTTTAAGCCCTTATTTCTAAAATATACACATGTTCAAACTAAATCAGTTATTGTCTATTTTGGTCAGAGTTCATCCATTTTTAAGTCCGGTTCTTATCCATATACTCTCCAAACAGAAAGGGTATATAAATATTAGTCATGAGAAGGGGATTTTTAGTGACTTTAATAGTTTTCCTAGAGTAGTTTACATATTCCTGACCAAAATTCGGTTTTTGGCTTGTTTACTTTCAAATGAAACCAAAGCATTAAAACTAACTTAAAAACATGCAAAAGAGAAAAATGCTCATGGAAAATAAAGTTTTTAGGCTCAGATTTCACCTCCCTGTTGTGTATCTATGAAGTGATGCTTAAGATATCCTGAGTCTGCGCCGATCTTTCCTACTGATATTCAAACTCCCGAACCAACTCTTTCCTTGAGTATGTGAGTAACGAACTTCAAAGTGCGAATAATTATTGTTTAAGTCTCTTACTTTGATGTTCCTTGTGATTTTTTTGTGTTTTTGGAAGCATTGATTTGTTTGGTGAGTATGAGTTTTAAAAGAGCTTCTTGCTTATGTTATTTATGTTTTTGTTTGGTGGAAATGAAGGAGATGAAGGGGAGAGTGATGATGATGAGTGTTGAAGGATGAAACTTAAGAGAGTAGAAGAGGTTGGTCAAGGTAGAATCTTGAATATGAAGGTCTTAATGATGAAGATGAGTTGATGAGAGATGGGGATAAAAGAGCATAATTTTTCTAATCTTTGCTTGGGTCAAAACGTGGGATGCCCTTCCCGAACTTCTCCAATCTAATTTTATGGAGTAAAAATCAAATCTTACCCCAAAACGACATCATTTTTCCCATATTTTGCCTTTGCCTTATTACCCTTTTCGTGCAAGGAATTGCTTTTGCATTATTTGGGTCAAAAATAAATTTTATCTTATTATTTTTATCTTATTTATCTTTTTGTATTTAAAAATTCAGATTTGAATTTTCATTTTTGTCACCAAGAGGAGGTATTATTTGGATAGTTGGGCCATGCATGCATGTGTAGGCCAAAGGGATGGGCTTGGGCCTCATTGGGCCTTAGGCCCACACGTTCATGCTTTGACCCGGCCTTCTAAAAAATGCTCGTGAAACACTTGATTTGGGTCTTTATGGTGCGGATGCCGGAGTTCTTGGATTTCTCTTTTAATCAACTTTAGAGAATATTGAAATGAGAAAAGTATCGGCAAATGTCGGTTTCATCATTGCCTTAGGGAAAATATCCCATGCTCACACCTGTTTCTCTATAATTTTTTCCTGTTATGACGTGACAAAGTGTATGTCACGATGTAACCAGCATTTTCTACCAGCTTCCTGTTTCTTCTTATTTTCTTCTGTCACGACGTGGCATCCTTCCCTTACTTTGTGACCAACCTTAGATCAGCCCTTTTCTTCCTTTCCTAACCTATCGTGCTCCGTATCAAATCTCCGACTCCTAATCTAGTCTCCCAAAGACACAAAAACTCATAAAAGCACCAATATATAAGAGTCTAGATATAAATGAACACAGGTACTTCCAAACACAGGTCAAGCTATGTACAACATCATCTAAAACTAAAAAAACCCACCAAAACAAGATAAAATAGTAAAATACCCAAAACACACATAAACACACAACAAATCACCAGAAAAGAAACCCGAACATTACCAAATGATAAAATATTGCCAAGAATATAAGGTCTAGACCGACCTTATCCACTACCCCCCACTTAAGACCTTGCTTGTCCTTAAGCAAATAATCAAAAACTCAGAACAACAATATTCATTTTCTCCTGGAAACCTAGCACTAATTTAACTATGCCAATTCACCAATCCTCAATCATGCATTACAGTTATCTAAGTTATATGAAATTCATATAGACAACAACTCTTACAAGATACACACTTTCGAGTCTAAACTGCTCAAACAAAAAGGAACATTTAGAATTATATAACCGAATGAAAACCTTACAAGTGGTCGCTCAAAATGCTCTCATTGCTAACTAATGGCAATCCTAGCATAGTCATTGGTCAATGAAAAAAATTAGAGAACTAATTGGGGTTGTAATGTGTGAGGCTAAAGGTAAGGTAGTTAAAGTCATTTTAGGTCTACAACTCTCTATCCCAAGTCGCCAAATTTAAGAATTAGTCAATTATACGAGTTTATAAAATATTTGCAACTATACAACCCAAAGAATTTTGAATTTTTAGATTTTTTTATTTATTTATTCCCCAATAAAAACACTTCAATCCAGATAAACAAGACAAGTTCAAGTTTTTAAGACAAAGAAAGTTGTGAAAGTGAATAACGAAGGGATTTGATTTGTTTTGAAAGAGCAATCTTGACTTTTCAGAGTGTTAAGTCAAGTTTCAAGATTTATTCCCAAAAACAAACACACGAAGCTCGAATGAAGGAGAGAATGATTTCAAGATTTTATTTGGAACACAATGTTCCCCTAACAAAAAGGATAGCTCAAATGAAAAAGAGAATAATTCTGATCTATTTACGAACAAACACATGTAGATGTAAAGTTACATTTTCCATGTAAAGGTCAACCCAAAATAAGAATGAAGTACATTGACTAATCTAGACTCGGAAATAGAGAGAGGATGGGTGTGAAGGTAAGTTAGAAGTGAAGGGAAAGCGCTTATAATTGTAAGGCAAAAGCCCTGTAATATGGTTATGAATAACTCCAGTCTAAGCTCAAAAGGGGTTTTCTAAGGGTAGTTAGCGCAGTTGTTAAAAGCTGTATTTAACAAAGTGCATGTGTGTTTGGTGTGGTTATACCTATGGGTCTCTACATACTTTACTTTAGTACAACCAAGTGCAAGACATATACTAGGTTCCATGATCTAGTACAAACATGCATGATTAACTCACAAAAAAGAAGACCGATGTGAAATGGTCATTTGAGGCTAAAACGGTTTTGGTTGCTCAAGCAAATTCATATGTATAAGGGTTCGGTTGTTTGATCCAACCAGTTGTTCCTAACCACTATCAAAGTTTACAACTTAAAAACGTTCTCTGAATGTCAAACCACTACATGAACTTCCACACTTCATATCAAACATATGACACAAAACTGAAGGACTGACTCTATCAGTAAAAATAGGCTATTCATACATATTGAGATTCATAAATTCCCTTTTACTCACTCCGAATTCAAGCAAAAAAGTCTAGCTTCGGGGGTAGCTTAACTACAATTCACAACACAAGATAATATATACAGCACACATGTAAACACACAATCATGCAAAAATCACTAAACATCAAACATACAGAAAAGAAAAGAAAATACAAGGTAAGAAA